>CAUYON010182116.1:0-11538 GCA_963573935.1 Arctocebus calabarensis | reverse complement strand
CCGCCAAACAACAATGACGGCTGCAACCAAAAATGGCTGGGCGTTGTGGCGGGCGCCTGTAGTCCCAGCTACTTGGGAGGCGGAGGCAGGAGACTCGCTTGAGCTCAGGAATTGGAGGTTGCTGTGAGCTGCAATGCCACGGCACTCTATCCAGGGTGACAGCTTGAGGTTCTGTCTCAAAAAAAAAAAAAAAACTCCTCAATTAAGTTAGTTTTGTTTTGTTTTGTTTTTTCTGAGACAGAGCCTCAAGGTGTTGCCCTGGGTAGAGAGCTGTGACATCACAACTCACAGCAACCTCTAACTCCTGGGCTCAAGCGATTCTCCTGCCTCCGCCTCCCAGTAGCTGGGACTATAAGTGCCTGCCACCACAACGCCTGGCTATTGTTTTTGTTGTAGTTGTCATTGTTGTTCTACCTGGGCTGGGTTGGATTTGAACCTGCCAGCCTCAGTGTGACTGGTCCCATAACCACTGTGCTATAGGTGCCGAGGCAGTTTATTCTATTTTTAAAATTCTATTATTTACAGAATCGAAAACAAGTACAGTGCCACCAACTGGGTCCCTAATCAGGTGACCACAGTTAAGAAGGGGGTTCATCATCAAAAAAAATTAAAATAGGGCGGCACCTATTGCCCAGTGGGTAGTGCCCCATACACCGAGGGTGGCAGGTTCAAACCCAACCCCAGCCAAATTGCAACAAAACAGCCGGGCGTTGGGGCGGGCACCTGTAGTCCCAGCTACTTGGGAGGCTGAGGCAAGCGAATCACCTAAGCCCAAGAACTGGAGGCTGCTGTGAGCTGTGATGCCATAGCACTCTACCAAGGGCAACAAAGTGAGACTCTTGTCTCTAAAAAAAAAAAAAAAAAATTGGGGCGGCGCCTGTGGCTCATCGAGTAGGACACCAGCCTCATATACAGAAGGTGGCGGGTTCAAACCCAGCTTCGGCCAAACTGCAAAACAGAAAAATACCCGGGCGTTGTGGTGGGAGCCTATAGTCCCAGCTACTCAGGAGGCTGAGGCAAGAGAATTGCTTAAGCCCAGGAGCTGGAGGTTGCTGTGAGCTGTGTGACACCACGGCACTTTACCAAGGGCGATAAAATGAGACTTTGTCACTACAAAAAAAAAGAAATTAAAATACATAAAATAAAAAAGGCCGGGTGGGGCAGCTCATGCCTATAATCCCAGCATTTGGGAGGCGAAGGTGGGTAGATTGCCTAAGGTCACCGGTTCGAGACCAGCCTGAGCCAGAGTGAGACCTCATCTCAAAAAAAATAGCTAGGCATTGTGGTGGGCTCCTATAGTCTCAGCTACTTGGGAGGCTGAGGCAAGAGAATCACTTGAGCCCAAAAGTTTGAGATTGCTGTGCGCTAGGATACCACAGCACTCTATCAAGGGCGACAAAGTGAGACTTAGTCTCAAAAACAAGAAGGGGGTTTATCAATTATAGGGTTAAGACCTCCATGTCAAAAGAGCTAGAACTGAAGCATACGGTATAGGAGCTAAAGAGACCAAGCTTTTTATTTCAGATTATTAAAGGGTATACACATTTGGTTACAATATTTGCTTTTTTACATTTTAAGACAAAGTTGTAAGTGTGCCCTGCACCCAGAAAGCATGCACTATACCTGTTAAGTGTGAATATTCCCATCCTCTCCTCTCTCCTATTTGATTTCCATGGAGTTTTACTTCCATATGGAAAAGGACCAATCTTGATATCTTCTTTATTTTCTACCTTTCTACCAAGGTACACCTAACACATCTAGTAAGTCTGTGTATTTTAAGTATACAGCTCTGTGACATTTTACGTTATCAATTCACACATGTGACCACCAATCCCAATCAAGATATAGAATATTTCCAACACCCTGAAAGGTACTCACTATTCTTTTTTTTCTTTTTTTTTTTTTTTTGCAGGTTTTTGGTTGGGGCTGGGTTTGAACCCACCACCTTTGGCATATGGGGCCAGTGCCCTACTCATTTGAGCCACAGGTGCCTCCCTGGTAATCACTATTCTGATACCTATTATGAAAGACTAATTTAGCCTTTTCTGAACATCATGTAAGTGGAATCATAAAGGTTCTCTTTTAGAGAGTGGTTGGCTTCTTCTGCTCAGTAAGACATCTATGAGATTCATCTCACTGCTGCATGTATCAAAAGTTCATTCTTTCTCATGGCTGCTATATCCTATCACATAAGTATGCCTCAATGTAGTTATCCACTCTACATCTGGATTATTTCTAGCTCTGAGCTATTATGAATAATTAACGTTTTTATACTACATATATTTTTGTGATGGAAAAATGTACCCACTTAGGCTAGGCACATTACATAGGAAGTCACATTACATTTGGCTTTATTAGGAACTGCTAAACAATTCCTTTTTCTCTCCCTTTAAAACATTTTTTTATTGAGGTAAGATATACATAATTTTTAAGTATACAAATCGGTAGTTGCCAAATAGTTTTTCAAAATGACTGTACCGGCAGGGCGCCTGTGGCTCAGCCGGGGCTAAGGTGCCAGCCATGTACACCTGAGCTGGTGGGTTCGAATCCACCCCGGCCTGCCAAACAACAATGACGGCTGCGACCAAAAAAAAAAACTGGCCAGGCGTTGTGTCAGGAGCCTGTATCCCAGCTACTTGGGAGGTGGCGGCAAGAGACTTGCTTGAGCCCAGGAATTGGAGGTTGCTGTGAGCTGTGATGCCACAGCACTCTATCCAGAGTGACAGCTTAAGGCTCTACCTCAAAAAAAAAAAAAAAATGACTGTACCATTTTACACTTCCATCTGCATTCATACAACCCACCATATGCACATTCCTGTTCTCCCAACACTTGGTTTGCTATATTTAACTTTATTCATTTGGATGGCATACGATGACATTTTTTTTTTCTTTTTTGAGACAATGCTGTGGAGTCACAGCTCACAGCAACCTCCAACTCCTGGGCTTAGGCGATTCTCTTGCCTCAGCCTCTCAAGTGGCTTGGGACTACAGGCGCCCGCCAGAACGCCCGGCTATTTTTTTGCTGCAATTTGCCGCAGTTGGGTTTGAACCCACCACCCTAGGTATACGGGGCCAGCGCCCTATCCACTGAGCCACAGGTGCCACCCTGGCCCGGCTATTTTTTTTTTTTTTTTTTTGCTGTAGTTGTCATTGATGTTTGGCAGGCTTGGGCTGGGTTTGAACCCACCAGCCCCAGTGTATGTGGCTGGCACCCTAGCTGCTGAGCTATAGGTGCCAAGCCAATTTTGATATTTTCATAAGCAAATTCCTATATATTCTCACTTCTCCTAATTATTCCATCATTTCTAAAGTATTGTAGAGACTACTGAACTCAGAAACACTGCCAACTATTAGTCAATCACTTGCTACCAAAGTTCACTTACTCTTAGTTATCTTCCGTCTGTCTTCCACTTCTTGAGCATTTCCAAGTAAGGATAATGAGTAGTTATCATTTTGTTCTTATACTATTTTAATATCCTGCATCTATTCCATATAAGTGTGGCAGCAGGATATGATATACAATAAAAAAAGTATTAATATATTTCCCAGCTCAGCACCTGTGGCACAACGGGCTAAGGCGCCAGCCACGTACACTTGAGCTAGCAGGTTCGAATCCAGCCCAGGCCCGCCAAACAACAATGACAGTTGCAACCAAAAAATGGCCGGGCATTGTAGTGGGCGCCTGTAGTCCCAGCTACTTGGGAGGTGGAGGCAAGAGACTCGCTTGAGCCCAGGAATTGGAGGTTGCTGTGAGCTGTGATTTCATAGCACTGTATCCAGGGTGATAGCTTGAGGCTCTGTCTCAAAAAAAAAAAAAAGAAAAGAAAATATACCCATATTTTCTCAGAAAATACTCCATAGAGGGTGACTCACCTTGATCGTCAATGGCTGGCAGGGATTTTGAGTTACAACCAATGTTTTCCTGTGAGAATATCCCACCCTCTCAGCTTTGTGCTCGCCTTTCTTCTCCTCTCTCTCTAACTCTCATGATTTCTGTAACTATCTTTCACGCTGTAAGTTTTTTTCTTAAAAACAAATTTTCCTTTGCTCCCTTTTTCCTCACCTTGGAAAAAGCCTTTATTTTCTTTAAAATTACATATTTCCTGGGATACTTTCCCCTTTTGCATTTAACTTTTCTCCCACTTTCTCTGGCTCCTGTTTCTGATTTTAATCTGCATCTTATACATTTTGGTTTTTGTCTTCACTCCCCTAAGATATGTAGTTAATTAGCAGATGGGCTGGCTCACACCTATAATCTCAATGCTGTCAGAAGCTGAACTGAGAAGTTTGCTTGAGGCCAGGAGTTCCAAACCAGCCTGGACAACATAGTGAGATCCTATCTCTTAAAAAAAGAAAAATCAGCTGGGCGAGATGGCTCACACTTACAGTCCCAGTTACTTGGGAAGTGGAGGGAGGATCACTTCGGCCCAGGAACTAGACATACAGTGAGCTCTGCACTCCAGCCTGGGTTGACGGAGCAAGACTTTGTCTCTAAAAGTCTAAAGTATGCATTTATACATAAATGCACATATGTATACATATGTCCATCATTTGAAAAATTAGCAGAATGTTGATTTGCTTGTTGAGCCAATTAGGTAATTGGCTCATGTTGTACGGTCAATACCGAACGTCTAGGTTCTCAGGAAGGTCTTTTCTGCCCTCAGTCCTGCACCTGGCTCGTCTCTCCGCTTGGCCCTGTAGCTGCCATAAGTCACCCCATTCTCATGCCTCTGGGCAGTGCCCCCTCTGACCTTTCAGTGACAAAAATCCACCCTCATGGACAAGGAACCCCTATTTCTGTCTCCTATACTGGGCAGGGCAAAATCTATTGGGTGGGTGACAGCTAGCATTCCTTTAAATATAAACAGAAATAAAAAAGGAAATACCAGAGTGCCTCACAAAAGACAGTATTGTCCTATGAAACTTCTGTTTTAGTCGGAAATCACACCTACCAGGGACAATGTACACTATCTGTGTTATGGGGACACTTATAACTTTGATTCAAGCAGTACAAAAGTGATCCATGTGACCAAAACACTTGTAGTCCATCATATTCTGAATTTTTTGTTAAATAATGAGACCCTAGGTCTTCTTCTGCAGCCCACCCTAATATTTCCCTAATGCTCTTTCCCCGTCATCTCCATTTGAAACCAAACCCTCTGATTCTATTCGTCCAAACATAGCCCTATAGAAAAGGATCCCCCCAAATTATGAAGTTTGAATTTCAACCCATTTCATCCCAATGCAGAGGAACAGAGGTTTGGAGTTGCATCTGTGTAGATTGAAAACATTTGTATGTAACCACATCACACCCACTAGGGTGGCTATAATCAAAAAGGCACATAATAACAAGCGTAGGCAGTGTGGAGAAACCGGAACACTTATTCATAGTTGGTGGCAATATAAAATGGTGCGTCCTCTTTGGAAAACAGTTTGGAAGTTCCTCAAAATGCTAAACACAGAAGTACTATTTGACTGTTCAACTTCGCTGCTAGGTATCTACCCAGGAGAATGAAAAACATATATCCGTACAAAAACTTGTACACAAATTTTCATCGCGGCATTATTCACAAAAGGCAAAAAGTGAAAATGACCCAAATGACCATCAACTAATAAATAGATAAACTGAGTCTAGTACATCCAAATAAAGGAATATTACTCGGCCATCAAAAGGAATGAAGCCTTGTACATGCTAAAATGTGGATGAAACTGGAAAACATTATGCTAAGAGAAAAAGACAGTCACAAAAGGTCACATATTGTGTGATCCCATGGATAAGGAATGGCCAAAATAGGCAAATCCACAGAGAAGGAAAGTTAGTGGCAGAAAGACTCAGGGTGAGAGGGGTGGGGAGTGAGTGGTAATAGGTGCAGGTTTCTTTGGGAGTCATTTAGAAAGGGCTCTACGGTTAGATAATGCTGATGGTTGTGCAACTCTGTGAATATACTACAAAAACACTGATTTGACGCATTAAAAGGGTGAATTTGATGATATGTGAATTATCGCTCAAAAAAATTGATACATATGTATCAGCTATTATATCTGTATACATATATACATATCCCGAAGTGAAGATTTCATTCATACTTGCATTTGAGGTCAAGATGTGTTTACAAATATGAATTTGGTGTAAGTGAGAACATATTCTTCATGCTGTTTTATAACATGGCATTGTGCTCAGAAGAACTGCATAGTTTCTTGTTGGTGAGTAGATACATACATCTCTGAAATAGCTCCTCAATATCATTCTGCCATGATTATTTGATCGTCTATCACTGGTTTTCAATCTTCCTAATGCCGCAATGTATTTTCATTGTTAAAAAGTGGGTCACGATCCACAGGTTGAGAACCACTGCAGATCATTTCAAATATTTTGGTATAGCAACAATATCATGATGTGCACACCTGCATGCACACACACACACCTGCGTTTGTACAGACACATACACACATATAAGCCTAGGTATTTGTGCAGTTCTTTGATTATCTTCTAAAGAAACCCCCCCACCCAGATAAATTCCTACAAGTGGGATTTCTGGGTCCCTGCACCTGTTGGTCCATATTGCTAAATTGCTTTTTAGAACTTATTTTTTAAGTCAATTTATACCATTGCTGAGTGACTGCCTCTTCCCCTCTCTAACCTTTGTCATCAATACTGAGTAATGTCAGAGGTTTTTCCCTTTCTGAATCATTACCAATCTGAACTCCAACAACAGATATGTCCTTGTTTCTTTCCTCAGCATCTATCTGTTTGGTTACTGTTAAGATTGAACATCTTCCGCACACATTTTGGTCATTGGTATTGACTGGTTCGTATGTCCATTGCCATTTTTCCTATTGGAATATTTGTCATTTCCTTATAAATGGTAGTTCTATCTACTCAGGATCAAACACACTTGTGCTGGGCAGGACCAGGCTTCTCGGTGTCCTGACCACAGAATGAAGGTGGGGAACAAATCTTCGTTCAGTTCACTTCACCCCTCACCTCCATGAGTGCGGTCACTGTGCGTGTTCATTGTGTAAAACAGAAATCAGAGCACTAGAGAATTTATAGTAATTTTGTCATATTTCCAGCAGTGAGTTCTCCCAAATCTTGATCAAATGTAGTTGGGAGGAAAAAAGCTATTTCAATTAGGAAATGTTCTCCAACATAGTTATTTACTAGTCATGACAGGATGACCTAAAAGTTAAAATAAAGCTGAGAGCTAGGCTAGCTCAGCGGCTAGGCCACATACACTTGGGCTGGCATGTTCGAAACTGGCCCAAGGCCTGCCAAACAACGACAACTACAAAAAAAAATGGCCAGGTGTTGTGGTGGGCTCCTGTAGTCCCAGCTACTCAGGAGGCTGAGGCAAGAGAATCGCTTAGGCCCTAGAGTTAGAGGTTGCTATGAGCTGTGACGCCATGGCACTCTACTGAGGGTGACACAGTGAGACTCTATCTCTAAACAAAAAAAGCTGAGAGCTAGTCAGCACCTCTGAGGTCCACCTCTATGTCTTTGTTCTTCTTTTATGACTTCCCCCTCTCTACCTGGGTGTGGGAGCACATGAAGAGAATCCGATCTATCATTGCAAATCTCTTCAATCCAGCAGGAAAATCCTAAGAACCACAGCTTCCATAGCTACTTGGTCATTCCTTCTAGACATGTCCTAATGACCACTGCAATTTTGAAAGAAACCCTAAAAGTTAACACAAAAGATCTCCTGCTTTATAGTTATCTTTTTAGCCCATGCATCTTTAGTAGAATCAGGGCTCTCCTCTCTTTCTCCAACCTGATGGGGCCTTGACTTGCAACCAGTATAATCTACAGGTAGGGGACATTACCCAGTTGTGTTCATTTCCAAATTCTTTGACAACTTCCAACAGGAAGCCAGACTATGTCTTGCGTCTCTAAGGAACCAAAGAATGTACTAAATGCCACAGCAAGGTTCACTTTGAAATGGCCACTTCAATGTCATGGAAATTTTACCTGAATTTTTAAAAAAAGTAAAAGCAGTTCATGACTTTTCCTTTATGAAATAAATAAATAATAAACCATAAGTTCTCTCTGGGGAGTAGTGAGGTTAGCCCTTTATCAGACATGTGGAAAATGCTTTTCCTACAAAAATGGCTTTGAAGTTTAGTTAAAATATATGCTCCCTGTTAACCTCAAGAGTTCCATCATGCTGACTTTGCCTATAGACCCTAAGGAGATAGGAGAAAGGCAACTGTTTCTTGCAGCAGTGAGATTCTTATCACTGGAGATGCTCAAATAAAACTAGTTTACCATCTAGTGAGGATGTTGTCAGAGGCGACTCCAACATTAGAAAGGTGGTTGGACCAGGTGAGTTTTACGATCTCTCCCAACCCTGAGCGTGTAGGAGTTTGTGAGTGAGACAAATATTTAATGTCATGAAAACAAGCCACTGCACCTGTGACAACAAGCGAGGAATGGATTCCAAGCACCAAAAGAAACCTTGTAGGAGTGGAATAGCCTGAGCTCAGATGCCAACCAAAGGTGTGCGTGTATGTTTGTGTGTATGCGAGAGAGACAACCTGTCTGTGTGGGTCTGTGAGTGTGTATGGAGGTCGGTGTGCGTGTGCTCCTGTGTGTTCACCCGTGTGCACATGGAGGAGGGCAGAACAAAGGAGACAAGCGTGCGGGTGAGTTTGCTCCATCTCTGCGTACTGTAATTTTCTTTTTAGTGCGATGAAAAATCCAGGGTAGAAAGTTAAAAGAACTGACTTCTATTTTCAAAACCAGAAAAGGAAATGATCCTACACCCTGAAGAAAGGAAAATGAAAACAAAGAGCAGAGGACAGGCACCTGAGCAGTGGAGCGTGCCCTGCTTCCCCCGCCTTCTACCTGGTCCTTGTTTGAATCATCTGGACAATTTCCTGTACTCTCTTTTCCCTTGTTTCAGAGAAGCAGCAGTTATAATGGAAATAAAATTAGTAACAGCTATCAGTTAGAGAGCAGGCACGGATCCAAGTATATGTGTATATGTGTGTGTGTGTGTTTTTTTCCCCTCCACCCCAGGAAATAAGTGTTATTATTCATCCCATTTTCTGTATCAGGAACTGAAGCACAGAGAAGTCAAGTGCCTAGGCCAAGGTCACGCAGCTAGTCAGTAGCAGTCCAAACCCAACCTCAGGCAGCCAGGTTCCAGAAGGCAGCATGTTATCCCCCATTCGGCAGTGCCCTCACCTAGCACAGTGGTTACCTTAGGCTTGGGAGTCCCCAGGACCCTCGGCTTCAAATTCACACTCAGACACTCAAAACCTGTGTGACTTTGCAAGAATCATTTATTGGCTCAGTCACCATTTCCTCGCTTATAAAATGCCCCTGAACCTTTTCATAAGGTAGTTTGAAGATGGAACAGGATGATTTTGGCATCTGCAACATAGGAAAAGATGACCCACAGCTACGACAACATACTTGCTCCTGACACAAAGGCCAAGAAGTGTCCCAAAGACAATTAAACTGGATTGCAAGGCCGGTCCTCTTAGAAAAGTTGGAAGCCTGGCGGGAGAAATACCAGGGTGGGAATTTACGCCTCCCTCAACCCTTCCAGCTGCAAGGGTGATAAGGCCCCTCGCCACTGAAGGGTCTTGTTATCCTGCACACAGATCCCTAAAAGCTCTGGTGGGACCGGTAATCTGACTCGATAAGGGAGATGTAAGGAATTACAGCTCCTGATAAAGCCCTGTAGTTTTGTTTGCCGCACTTTGAGGAGATATGGGTGACACAGATAAAGTACTGGCAGAAACCCCAGGTGGGCTTAAAACGACTCCTCCTGCCTGGGAGGCTTGGAGCGCTGGGACAGTTGGGGCTGACCTCAGCTCCTGTGTTTGTTCTGCTTATCTGGGTGACAGTGTGCTCAGGGCCAGGTCAGGCGAGAGCCCTCCAGGGAGAGTGGAGTCAGAGTTCAGGGGCCTGGAGGGAGAAAGTGCTCCTTGGGCTGAGAAACGGGGTGTTCTGGCCTTGCTTGTGGAGGAATCACAGCTATGCAGGAGGAGTCACAGGGAGGGAAGGGGAGGCCTGCCTCTGGCTGGCTGAGTCAGGCAGTGTGGATGAGCCCCGGGAGCACTGGGAGGGTGTGGCTGCTTCTGACCCAGTGAGCTGGGGGAAGGGAAGGCTTCTCAGGGAGAATGGGGGCCCCTGACCTGTCCCCTGCAGGAAGGACGGCAGGGATGCTCAAGGGCAGAAGAGGGGACAAGAACTCTCCAGGCTGAGGGGCCAGCCACCCCCAAGGTGTGCTAGCATTAAACACCCAGGTTTATGCTGTAAATTCCAAGCAATATGCCACTATCCACCAAAAAAAACATGATGTTGATTTTGGTGTTCGGGGGGGGCTTTGTTCTTTTGCTTTTTGAGACCGGAGTCTCACTCTGTCATCCTGACTAGAGTGCTGTGGCATCGTAGCTCACAATGAGCTCAAGTTCTTGGGCTCAAGTGATCCTCTTGCCTCAGTTTTTTCTATTTTTAGTAGAGACGATGTCTCATTATTGCTCAGGCTGGTCTTGAACTCCTGAGCTCAAGTGATGCACCCACCTCAGCTCTCCAAGTGCTAGGATTACAGGTGTGTGCCACTGCACCGGGCTAAATGATGTAGACTTTGACTTTGCATCACCCCATGTATAACACCATCCTATAGGAAAAAGCACATATCAGGGCCGTGTTCATTTATTAACAAATACATCCTTCACTCCCACATGCAACACAGCGTGGGGGCCATAGCACGGAGACAGCCGAGATCAAGGCAGGAAGAAACCTCACCCACGCAAAACAATAAATAGGAATAAACAAATAGTTTGATTTCAACACTAAGAAATAAATTCAGAAGAAAAAGGATAACAGAGAGAGCTTCGCTCCACAAACGAGACATTTGAACAAGAACCAAATTATGAGCAAAAGGGCCATGAGAAGATCTAGGGAGAGACTTTCAGGCCAAGGATCTATTTATTGGAACAATGGATATGGATAATAGCAAAGGAAATCAGCAAACAAAATAAGAAAATAATTTTCATCTTTTCAAATTGCATTACATGAATATACGTATATGTAAAATGGAATAGTTTGCAATATAGCTTAATTATTCATAAAATAATTTTCATGAATTGATAATAACATACCCTCCAAGTTACATGAAAATTGTCTTTTGAAAAAGTTCTAGTGTTAAATATAGTATGGTCCTACTTATGTCAAACGAATGCATGTAGAAAATTTCCAGAAGGATCTGTAATAAGGATGTGTGAGAAGCAACTGCGAACGCTTCTGCGGAGCGAGGGAAGCCCCAGAGGCACCAAGGAAGCTTTTAGGTTTTCATTTTCTATATTTTACACTATTGAATTTTTATCATCTATATGTGACTTTTATAATTTGAAGAAGAAATTTTCATTTTTAACAAAACTTAATTTTTTTTTTTTTTTTGAGACAGAGCCTCAAGCTGTCACCCTGGATAGAGTGCCATGGCATCACAGCTCACAGCAACCTCCAATTCCTGGGCTCAAGTGAGTCTCTTGCCTCCGCCTCCCAAGTAGCTGGGACTACAGGCG
>CAUYON010182112.1:0-10360 GCA_963573935.1 Arctocebus calabarensis | reverse complement strand
ATGTTGGCGTGGATGTGGAGAAAGGGGAACACTTCTACACTGTTGGTGGGAATGCAAACTAGTACATTCCTTTTGGAAATACATTTGGAGAATACTTAGAGATCTAAAAATAGATCTGCCATTCGATCCTATAATTCCTTTTTTGGGTATATATCCTGAAGACCAAAAATTATATCATTTTTCCTTTTCTCTTTAGGAAAATATTGGATTTATGCTGTTTACTCCTAAAAAAAAAAAAAAACTCCTAAAATAATGTGATCATTTATTGACACATTATTGTTTTAAACCAGGGATAATCAGGTGATAGCATGGTGGAAGGGGCAGAATAAAGCACGTCTTTAGGAAAGCCAGCAAATAGCAAGTTATTTAAGGTTATGCTACATTACACTATACAAACAACTCCTGGGAAAACTTACTGGGTGAAATTCATAATTTGAATATGGGTTTTTATTGAAAACAGATTAGAATGGACATAGAATTTGTGTGCTAATTTTAAGTATTACAGGAGAAGGGGTGTCTGAGTACAACTATAACATTAAATCTGTTGCATATAAGTTCTTTTCTTGGAATAGAAAGCTAGGGCACTTCTTATATAATCTTTACTAAATCTTATTAAGTGCCCACCAGCAAGACAAATGTTTTTATTGAAATGGCTACCTTATTTTATAATAGATATTTTCAAGATACTGGTGTCTATCAGTATTTCATCTTTGGTTAAACTTTAATATGAATTTTCTTTGGAAAGTCTCCAGAAGAAGAAATTTTCACTACCATTGAATGTTTCATTACACAGAGACCCGATGTAAAATATGTGCTAACATGTCTAATGTAATGGAGCACCCATTCAAGACAATGAAATGTTAAAGAATGGCAAATACCACTACTTACATCTTTTGTGTTTTCCACAGTAGAATATGAAGCATGTGCTATTTGATAATCAACTGTAGTTGGCAATGAAGAACACGAAATTAAAATTTAAAGGGTGAATAATCTAAGGGAAATGAATGAATAAATTAATAGATTCTCAGTGTAAGTTTTAAAAAAATACCTGATATTTAGACACATACTAATATGGATTGTGGAGTCTGCAAAATAACAAATAAAGGCTAATGCATGTTGACTTCTTGACTAATTTCCATTTATTCCTGTTCCTTTCACCAAAATTGCTCTTTATAATTATGCAGACAATTAATCTCCTGGCTCTTCCCTGTTCTTTTGACTGAGGACAATTCTCCTAACTTCATGTCCTGGTCTACTCAGCCTGGATCTTAAGGTCAGAGTTTAAAAGTTGGTACACCTATAAGCAAAATAAAAGTCACAGTAAAACAGGTGTCAGAATGAAGACTCAAAATCAGGTGCTGCTTCTACTGAAGTAAAGGTTGCTATGAGTGTAGCTTTTCCCTTTAATGCCAGTAGTATATTACCTTTAAAAAGAAGAAAGCAGGGTTCCCCTTTTTGTCCTTTTCATACAGCAGAACAAACACCTGCTACATATTGTAGCAGAAAACAGTAGACATATTTTTGTGCATTAGAATATTTCCTATGTTCTGTTTTAAATGTATATTTTATTAACATTTTTGGATGTTGATTAATAATTAAAGTTCTAATTACACACACACATAAATACTGGATATAAATATACTTTTTCTACCTGAAAATTTATCGCTACTATGAAATTAAGGCATTAGATGATAGAGAAAAATGAGTTCATTTATCTAGCAATGATTATGATTAGTAACAGTTCTCCTTTAAACTTTTAAAAATGTCAATTAAACAGAAAGAAAAGTAGGAGGCTGACAGATCTATACAGTTGGAAATAATAAAGCTGCTGGATATTATCAAATTTGGAGATCAAAAAGCCAGGCAAACATATTCATTTGGAATTATTTGCTTTTATGGAAGCAAATCTTTCATCAGATTGTTTACCTCTCTATTTAATCCAAATAAACCAACAATTTCTTCTTGTTGTTGTGTGTTAAACCAACATGCAAATAATGAAACTAATTTGAGATTCTTTAATATAAGTTGCAAGAAGTGGTCTAATTCTTGAACAAGGGACATTTTATATCTCATTATGTATTTTGCTGTATTGCTGTTGTTAAGGATAATATGCAATATTTTCACAATATTGTATCATAACTCCATTTGCCATTAACAGTTAAAAATGATAAGGATCAATAAATCCTCTATATTGTCTGCATTATTAAAAGTGTAATGGGTCAAGAAAACTTATAGCAGTGAAATATATTTGGTGGCACAGATAGTTTTTTAAGAGATACGTGGAAATGTAACTGTTTGGATCATAAAATAAAATTATAAAAAGCTTTAATAAATATATGTTATGAAAAATGAAAATATCTAAAGACAACAAAATAACTAAGTCAACTGTCTTCTAAGCTTTAAACTTTATGGTATTTTAAAAAATGTTTCACTGTGTCTTGTTTACAATAGCTTTTAACTAGTTTACAATGTAGATTAAAACTATTTAAGATGAAATAGTTCCAATTATGTTTTTATCTATAAAAAACATAATAGATAAAAATAGTTTTATAGACAAAAACATAATTGGAACACTGGCAATAGCACCTTTTGCAAGGCTCTTGATTTTTTAAAAATATTTCATACAGATTTGCAAATACATCAAAAACATAAAATAAATAGTTGAAAATACAGCCGAGGTATGTGGCTAATATAGATAAATAATCTGAACCTTTCAATCTCAAAATTTTAATTATATTTTTCTCTTCAAACAGTATTATTTCTAGAATCATTTAGGCAATTACCTTAACTTTATACTTAATTTGCATAGATGCTATTTTCATATGTTCACTTTGTTATTCTTATTGTCATTTGATCAGAAAGAAACTTTCTTATAGGTATCCTCAAAACATTTATCCATCCTTTTCAAATACTCTTGTTTATTTGTTTCATTTTACTATGGGAAAATAATAAGACAGAATTGTATTCTCATAGTATTTGTTTTTTAAAATTCATCAAAGGCATGGGAGAAAAATCGCAAAAAGATTCCAAAATTTTATCCCCGCTTTTCCAAAAAGATTCACATTTACATACGATCTAGCTGTCCATGTTGTCTTCTGTGCCTTTCTCACACCATTCTTATTTCCTATATTCGCCACCTTTAATTACCTGCTCTTTGTATTTATGCGTGTACCTAGGTATGTATGTGCTTGTTTGCTTATTAGCCATCATCTCCATTAGAGATGCTTCACAAGCACGTGGAACTCTTTTTACCTTACTTGCTGCTATGTCCCCAGTATTTCCTCTCAAAACTGGAATTTGAGGCCAGTTAAGATTTATGTCTGCTTTATTTGTTGCTATATCCCCAGCATGCAGAATAGTGAATGACAAAATAAAAATATATTTGTTGGATTGATGAATATAATAGACCACATTCTTGAATGAATATATTAAATTACTCCTATGAGTCGAGATTTTATTTCTGGATAGTGTTTCTGGGTGCAGATGCATCCTGGTTTTGATTGTATTTGGAAGCAAGCGATACACTAGCTTTGCAGAACAGTGCTCCAATCTTGCTCACCTTTGTTTGGGTTCTTTTCAGAATATGGCCTTCAGAATTCAAAATTTTCCTTTTTGTTTTAAATACCTTAAATTGTATTCTCAGGAGAGAGACAGAGAGAAGATTTTTCTAGAGGAAAGCAGAATTGCTTTTTTGGAGAAGGGTGTCAGTGGACCTCAATTCTGAGGTTAAGTAAACTAACTATATCCAATATACTCAGCTTACTGCTAAGAATAAACAATTGGCAAGGTTTTATCTGTTTATTGCCCAACATTCTTGAGAGAGAAAAAGTGGGAGAAAATAAGTCATGCTCTTTACAGATCTAGAGTTTCTATGTAGTCACTGGTATTTTCTATATTCCCAGGAAGATTATGCGATGGTAGACATAATTGTGACAATTCTTGTGTTTACCAATAAGATACCAATTTCTACGAGGTGGGAAGCCTAATGATATAAGACTTTCTAAGAATAGAGTGACCTATTTAACACCCACATTTTCTGTTAATATCAAGTAACAGATTAGAAACCTTGCCTTTAAATTATAAATTTAAAATTGGAGTTCTTAAAAATACATCCAGATTATCAGCAATTATTGCTTCTTTGTATCTTATTAACACATGGATTGAAATAGTAGAAGTATGTGGGGAAAAAAGAGAATCAGGATTTTGGTGGTAAAAATACATTTCTGCCTTCTCCCCCCACCCCCCCGCCGCCCTCCCTACCTTCCAATTCTTCTAAACATTCCCCACAGCCCCTTTCTCTACTCATGACTAAATGATTTATTCTCACCGGCGCCGATGCGTCCAAAAGTGAGAGGGTGAACAGCTGAGATGGAGATGATCAGTGAAAAATAAAAAGGGGCAAAAAAGAAAATGAATTTCCTAAAAACAAACAACAACAACAACAAAATACTGGATAATTTAGTTCCTTTCAACAGATGATGGCTATTTGCCTACCTAATTCCATCTTCCCCCAGCTCCCAAATTCACTCACACTCATGGACACTTTTTTGAAAATGAAAGAAGAAACACATGCTGAATACATCCACGTCAAATCATGTTGATGTTTTCCTCTCTTCATTCCTGTAACTGATTTTGGCACCTCAATACAATGATGATAGCATGCAAGTCTTTACACAGTACCCTAGTTAGGATTCCTACAATAAATAATTCCCATGTCCATCACTTTTAAAGCATCATTTTACAGAGTGGAGCCCAGCAATGTGTAGCCTTATGTTTCTTATTTTCTAGATCAATCTGTTTTCCTTAATTTTAATTTATAATCAGTACAACTGACACTTCCTAATCATATCAGACATGCCAATCCTTTCAGAAGTAAATCTGATTTACCATCAAGGAGCCTGGCTTGTGTTCATGGAGGAGGAGTTTTTATCTCACTGCTTTCCAGAAGTTTTTGCCTGGGACTTAACACATTGACACAGCTGCAATTCAAATCCATTGCCTAATACTTGGTGTACAAAAATCTCTCTCATCTGAGCCAAGGAATCTACTATCTGGTCAGCATGGCAGTGGGTCTGTCCAGGCAGGTGACATTGGAATTTCTTACTTGTATTTTTGGTGGAGAAAAAGAGAAATCAATATACATATAAAAGGAACTTGCTATTGAAAAAGTCTTGAATAAAATAGAAACTTGTGCTTTAAAGGTAGAGACGCATTTGCCTTAAACTTTCAAACAGATATATGGAGGGGAAAAGAATAGAATATGGGCTTCCTTTCCTATTTTGTTTTGCATCTCAGAACAGTTTAACCTAACAAACAACCACTGATCCTATCTTAAGGGATACATAGTTTTCCAAGAAGGCACTTTGTGGGTATTTTTGGCCTATAAAACAGATAGCGGATGAGCTTTCCTTGCTATCTGCAAGCTGGAGCTTGTGTCAGGCTTCACTAGGCACACAAGGCTCTGATTTTGTATCATTAAAGGCTCATTATCTCTTTTAACTTCTGTTGAAAGCATTCATCCATAGCTCTAGCGACTACTGAAACAATAGAGGCTCCTAGCACAGTAATAATGCTCCCCCCACCCACACTCGGTTTAAAGAGCCTTTAAAGGATGGATTGGCATTCACAATGCAGACACAAAAAGCTATTGCTCGGGAAAATATGAAAGGCTATTTCTGTAAGTAACTTCAATTTTGCAGAGTGGTGGAAAATCATCTGATGTGAGTTTCTCAGAGCTGGGAGTCTAAGTATACCTGAATGCTAAATTCCTAGTGGGAAATATTGCATTTTCCAAAGGAGAATGGCATGCCTTACTTATGCTTAACCTCAGAGAAAAAAATACTTTAATAAGAATGAAACAGGCCTGGTGTATGGATCTTGCCAATTTGTTGGGTATTAATATATATTTGAGAGTAAGTTAAACTCTCCATTGAATTCAACAGTGGATTATACGAACCGTCATTTCTACATTTACTGGCTTTGTTTACACTTTCATTACACCTCTACTGCATTATCTGATGCCTTCATACAGTTTTCAATCTTAGAGCCACTTTAATCTCCTCCTACAGTCAGCATATCTGAGTGAGTTTGTTGGCATAAGGGAATTTTGAAGGTTATATTACAGTACATGAATCAACGGGAAATGCAATGCACTGGAGACGCGATCAGCCAGTTTTAATTCATTGCAGAAAGTTATAGATACCAAAATGCATTTAATGTAATCTGATCTCTTTATTCAGTCCTGAATTTATGAGCAATTCACCAGGAGTCAAATGACAACTTTGTTTTAAAAATAGTAGTCTCTATTGAATGCCATTTTAATACATCTCTGACATATTTACATTTAAAGAGTAGGGAAAAGTGGAATCTTTGAACATAAATGTCTCTTTTCATAGAAATGAAAAGCCTGAGAAAGATGATACTTTTGTTCATTGAAACATTATCTGTCATGATAACATAGGTCAGCTTGGTGATAACAGTTAAATAAATCCAGCTCATCAATACAGCTGGCAAACAGATTAGAAGCCCCCAAGATTACGGAGCATTTCATTTTAGGGAGGAGGCAAATAGCACCATTGTGCTCAGCTCTATAAAATACCTTTATATCACCAAGCCTGCTCTTTGCCTAGAATGACCAAATGTTCTTGG
Organism: Arctocebus calabarensis; assembly: GCA_963573935.1. NCBI lineage: Eukaryota > Metazoa > Chordata > Mammalia > Primates > Lorisidae > Arctocebus > Arctocebus calabarensis. The sequence continues at coordinate 3,712 of CAUYON010182112.1, read as the reverse complement.
TTCAGATTGGTCAACAAGAAGATAGGGACAGTGTGTCCAGACCAACTTCTGTAACAGCATCCTGGGTAGATAGGAAACATCAGTCAATTGTTTGGTTACAAAATGTGAGCCTTCGTTCTGGATCCCAAATCATTGTTGGTAACGGTCACCCCATCAAAATCACTAGTCTTTTGTGGGAAGAGAAAAGGTAACCCCTTCTCATTCATATGTGAGAAATCTCCTTTTCACCATACCACAGGCATTTAGGTTGAAGGACAAAATGTGAAAATTCTACTTGCTATTTTTACTTCAACATCTAAAATTTGTATTCTATTTGTTACAAAACAAAAAATTTCCATTCTGTGATGCTGGAAACTTCTTTTTGTTTATGTGTAAAAGTTACAGAATTTTCTTAAATCCAAGCAAATAACATAGTTTGTTGTAACTAAATATAGTGATAGTATTTTAGTGTATTAAATATTGAAATTATTATTACAAAATAATATGTAGTGCTTATAGCTGTATACATGTTTGATATATTCATCTGTATTATTTATAATTGCATAAATATACATGTTTACTAAGTACCTGAAATAAAATTTGAGGCTTCATCACAAATTTCATGGAGTAACGCCAGCATTTGAATGGAGGGTATCAAGCTGTTACTTAAATACATTAATTTTGTAATTAGAACTGAATTCTATATCACTTTGGCCTTATAATGTTCATGGTAGATATTTTCCTAACAAGGATCAAATGGGTGGCTATTATTTCATATATATAAATTTCTATTCTGTGAATATTCCAAACAATAAATAGACCACTTTCAAATACTCTTATTTGGTTCATTTTACTCTGGCAAAATAATGAAATAGTACATTTTATGGAAATTTCCTTTAAATATAGATCATAGGAATGATAAGAGAAAAAGAAGATAGAATATTGGAGGGGGAAGAATTTATTTTTAAAATCTAGGACCAGATGCCCTAAAATTTTTGGTTCACAGAAATCAAGTGTGAAGCCAATTTATTAGAATTGACATTAACAGCAAGAGTATGTCCAAATAGACATACACATCTAGAGAAAATGCAAAGCAGTTTAAATAAGGTAAGAAAAAGGGTTTCCACCATTTGCTTTGAAAGGATTATTAGTCGAGTCCAACAGACCTCATTGTGAGGAAATACTTTTTAATATACATCTTTCATATTCCCTTACTCCATTTCTTCCAAGTATTCCCAATTTTTCACCTCTGCTATATTATTTCTCTTGTGTTATTCCATTCAAAACCTGGTTGATGAGTCTATACCCTCCCTCAATTTCCACCTATTCAAGCTACATTTAGTTCTTCATGATTTTATTATGATTTGATTCTTCTAATCAAAGGCATTTATTTTTCTCATTTCAAACTGATGTTTTTGGGAGAGTAAAGCTGTGAGGTTTTAATTATGCTTTCTAAGTGATATTAAAAAGGGAGTCTGCTAGCCTGTAGACACTGAATCTCTAATAATGCAGCCCAACTCAAGATACCCAGGAAAATCAGATGCTGAGAACTTTCCAGTATTAACAATTTGTTGCATCTCTTCTTTTTGAATATTCACGTACTTTGAATTTTCAGGACAAATTCCACGTAGTCTTGGTTGTGTAACATGCACAACTTTTTGCTTGCCATTTGAGAGCATGAAAATTATGTGTTCTTTGTCTTCATCCCTCTCAACAGCTGTTTTTTCACACTCTTTGTAACTATTTCAACTAGATTTAAATTACAAAAGTGAGTACAACAAAAATATCATCTACTTAGAAAATGGAAGCAATCACATCATCTTTGGGTATTCAGGCTTAAATAAAATTAGTAAATACATAAAATTGTCATCATTTTTTGTTAATACAAGGTCAAGAAGAAATGGCAAAGATGGTAATTGACTCCAAAGTTGATTTCCTTTTACTTCTAGATAAGAATGACGGCACTCGTGGAATAAAGGCATTGGGTGAAGGGAAGTAGGTTTGTGAGAAGAAATGAGGAGGATGAAGTCTTCATCAGCAATTTGGAGGAGAATGTGCCCTTTATTTAGGAGCGAGGACTTAGAATGTCGAAACTGGTGTTCACAGACAACAAGAGACCCCATGTTCCATTTACAATCTCCCCAATCCCAAATCGATCATCTCCCTCCTCCTGGTGTCTCCCAGCAAGCTGTCTTCCTCCTCTATATCTGCATCTAGAGTTGCTTTTTAACAGACTAAGTTTGTATCCTTCGCAGGAAAGTTCACATTTTAAAACATTTTGCAGATAAAAAGACTTCAGTATTCTTAGTATACCAGAGACACTTTTAAATAAGATGTTATGTGCAGAGATAATTACATGTGTGTCAATAATTCCAGGGTTCTTGGTGGTTGTTAGTCCAGATTCCACAGAAAAACAGATATAGTAATATATAGCAAATACATAGATGTGTGGTTGTGTATGTGTGTATATATAGAGAAAGAGATGTGTATGTATCCACACACATGCATGCACCCACACAAAAATTTATTTGTAGTGAGGGATTGGCTCATGTGATCATGCACGCTGAGAAGTCCAAGGATGTGCTGTCTGCAAGTCGGACTTCTAGGAAAGCTAGGGGTATAATTCTAGTTCAAACCAAAAGACCTAAAAACTAGGAGGGCTAGATACAACTAACCCCTGTGATAGAACTAACCTAAGTACATAAAACTGACTATGCAAATTGACAAGTAGATAAAAATAAAGGTTCTTTGTTTCTGCAGAAGTGTTAACATTGAAACTTTTTCATCTTGGTAGGAAACAGAAGACAGAAAAATCCTATGAGGATCACTATTTTTGAAAAGTCAACCGCTATCTTCTCCTGATACCCTATGCCTTCTTCAATAATTTCTGTTTTGTTATACCTCTGCAGGGTGCTATGGCATCTTTAAAATTTGCCATATGACCAAATTTATTTATGTTTCTTCTTAAAAATCATGGGCCTGCTCACTAGGAATATTTAAGAATCCTGGTGCTTGGCTTGGCGCCTGTGGCTCAATGGGCTAAGGTGCCAGCCACATACACCTGAGCTGGTGGGTTCGAATCCAGCCCGGGCCCATCAAACAACAATGACGGCTGCAACCAAAAAATGGTCGGGCATTGTGACGGGTGCCTGTAGTCCCAGCTACTTGGGAGGTGGAGGCAGGAGCCTCACTTGAGCCAGGAATTGGAGGTTGCTGTGAGCTGTGATGCCACAGCACTCTATCCAGGGTGACAGCTTGAGGCACTGTCTCAAAAAAAAAAAAAGAATCCTGGTGCTGTTAACTTGAAGGAATAAACCAATAGTTAGCTGGTGACACTCATAAAAGAGTAACTACTGCAAGCAGTACCAATATAACCTCACACCACACTTTGAAATCTGAATTTACAATTGGTCAGTAATTGAATTTAATCAATCATTGAAACATTGTATGTATATATCATGTCAAATAATTACGACTCTTGCATTTTGAAATCTGTTGTCTAACTCTATTGCGAATGCTATCACAGAGTATGAAAAGAAAAGAAAGCAGTGATAGAGAAGCCAAAATAGAAACTAAAAATTTTTTTTTTTTTTACAAGTGAAAAACATTTATTCTGAGAATCTAAAATCTGAACCAATATTGGACTTTAGAAAAAGCCTACACAGAATTTCTTCCCTAACACATTAACAATCTAACAATGGGAGGGATCCTTTAAAAATATTGCTTCAGTTTG
>CAUYON010182111.1:0-45739 GCA_963573935.1 Arctocebus calabarensis | reverse complement strand
TCACCCTGGATAGAGTGCTGTGGCATCACAGCTCATAGCAACCTCCAATTCCTGGGCTCAAGCGAGTCTCCTGCCTCTGCCTCCCAAGTAGCTGGGACTACAGGCGCCCGCCACAACGCCCGGCCATTTTTTGGTTGCAGCCGTCTTTGTTGTTTGGCAGGCCGGGCTGGACTCGAACCTGCCAGCTCAGGTGTACGTGGCTGGCGCCTTAGCCTGTTGAGCCACACGCGCTGCCAGAAACGTGGTTTTCTTAACTGGTTTATTCTTACTCCTGAATTTCATGTTAGAGGCATAAAAGAGTTGTGACAGACATACTTCAGGTGTACCATGACCAAGATAAAACTTTAGATCTCTCAGCAGGTTGGCATGACTGAGACGTCGTCTTATCTTGGTTATTCCAAAGTCGTTTTCACTTTGTACCTTGATGAAAAGACTTAGCATTTTATACCTATCCCAGAAACAAATACAACTATGATTTATGTTTGGCATCCATTGATATTCAGGGAAGCTGGATAGCTTCCTGGGAATGATCTCAAATTATATTCACACTTGGGGATTCAAGAAATACAGGAATGGGGTGGGGAAGCCAACAGAAACTTAATTGCAAAGGGAATGGACATTTGAGAACCTGGAAGAAAATCTGATATGGGAAAAGGGGAGGATACAGTCATGGTGAGACTGACTCAGCCACAGGGTTGAGAGTAGAAGGAGCCCATCATCCCGTTAACCACAGCGTTGCCTATGACTTGAACCTTCTTGAGCCTGGCCACCCTTGAAGCGTGTATGCAACTTGGGGAAGAAGCATGTCTAACTCCTGGGGACCAGAGCAGCTCTAACAGAGTGCACCATTAATCAAGAGATAGATGAGCACTGGCACCTAGGAAAAAGTCGTTCTGAGCACTGGGGTGTGGTCAGCAGCTGATGGGGCTGAAGTTGAGTGGTCTAGAGCTTGATGTTGAACAACTGAGGTGGAGAGCTGAGATATAAGCACCAGAGTTTTCATTTGCATTCCCCTATCTCCAGTGAGGTAGAGCGCCTCAAGTTTGCTAGTCATTCTACTTTTGTTTTCTGTAAATTACATCTTCTTACCCTTTACCCATTTTTCATGATTGCGCTTGTCTTTTGCTGATATTGAATAATTCTTTTATAAATTCTGGAGACTAATCCATTGTCATTTAAGTCTCTTACAAGTACCTCCTCCCAGCCTGTGATTTGTCTTTTTCTTTTTTATAGTGTCTTATCATACAGGAAGTTTTAATTTTAATATTGTCAGTTTTAACCATCTTTCACATTATGGTTTGCATGTCTTTTCATGTCTTATTTAAGACATTATTCCCAGCCCCAAGGGCATAAATACCTAATCCTACATTTTCTTGAATATTTTTAGCAACATGAATTCTTCTGTGGCTATTATCGCTCATGATTATGACTTTGAAATTCATTTGTGGGGATGAGTGTAGCTGTGGTTCATTCATTTTTACTAAACCACAGGATTCCTTTGTATGATTAAATCATGATTTATTTTTTCTGTTCTACCAATGGACATTTCATTTGCTATTATTTTTTGGCTATTATAGCAATGCTGGAAAGAGCACTTACTATCTCTGGGGGCATGTGCAGAAGTTTCTGAGAGTGGAATTGGGTCATAGGTGCTCACCTTAACTTTACTAGGTGAGGAAAATTGTTTTCCAAATTGGCTGCATCAAGTTACATTCTCTCCCGAAGTAGAGAGGTGTTTATATGACCTCCCGTCATAGTCCAGCACTTATCTTTATTATTTCCTTCCCTCTGCTTTCTTTAGGTTTCCTCTGTTTTTCTTTCTCAAATGTCTTAGGTACTTTGCTGATTAATTTCCAGTCTTCTTTTTCTAACGTAAACATTTAAGGCTATAAATGTCCCTTTACTGATTTAGTTGCATCCTGTAAGTTGTTTTGTTTCTTCAATGAATTTTTTTTAATGCAATCTCCAACTTACAGAAAAGTTTCAAGTAAAGTACAAAACATTTGGCATGGAGTTTGAGAGGCCCGGTGCAGTAGGAGCAGTGTGTGTCTTTCTTTTGGAGGAGGGATGGTAACAAGGGGGATGGATCGAAGGCACCAATATACTAAACACAAGAGCCAGGTTTCTCACTGCTGCAGAAGGGAGTTTCTCATATGGAGAGGGAGATACCAGAGTTGAACTCTTGGTGTTGGATTGGAATGGTATTGGTGTAAGGTCTGTGGGTGTACTTTGACACGCTGGTCAGGTACACCTCTGGTGTGAATGTCATCCTCACCTTGTTTGGGCCTGGACACCCTACACCAGGCTGCCTTCTTGCCCAAATGCTCCCCCTCACCGGGCTCAGGCTCTGCATTCCCAAGCCAAGCCACCCCCTGTGTAGTTGTGCTTGTCCCTTCTCTGAGGCTGCAGCACTGGTTCCAGGCCACTCCTCTGAGTGGGCATCTGTCAGGTGCTGTGCTCTGTCCACCTAATACCTTAGCACTGAATGGGTCAGGAAGGGGAGGGGTAGAAGGGGAGGAGAGGGGAGGGAAAAGGCATCCTATAAGTCTTGAAACATAGAATTTTCATTGCCATGTAGTTCCAAATATTTTCTAACTTTAATTTTGATTTTTTTTCTTTAACTCTTGAATTACCTAGAAGTTTGTTTTAAAATTTTCAAAATGTATAGTATTAAATTTCATTATTTTTTTGGTTCTTGTTGGCTATCTTAATTGCCCCATATTCCGATAATGTGGTCCATATGATACTGATTCTGGCTTTTATCATGATTTTCTTTATGTCTAGTAAATAATCAATTTTAATAAATGTTTTATATGTTCTTGAAAAGGATTTCTGTATGTGTTGGGCACATGGTCCTATGTATGTCAATAGATTAAGCTTAATTGTATTATTCAAATATCCTATGTCCTTACTACATTTTTTCTGCTTAATATTAACATGTCAATTACTGAAAGAGGTGTCATAAAAGTCTTCCATTATGATTGAGGATTTAGAAATTTCTTCTTGTCATTCTTTGTTGTATAAATTTGGATAGTAAAGTTATTATTTTTTTTTAGAAACAGAGTCTCACTTTGTCGCCCTCAGAAGAGTGCTGTGGTGTCACAGCTCACAGCAATCTCTAGCTCTTGGGCTTAGGCAATTCTCTTGCCTTAACCTCCTGAGTAGCTGGGACCACAGGCACCCGCCACAATGCCTATCTATTTTTCGTTGCAGTTTGGCAGGGGCCGGGTTTGAACTGCCCGCCCTCAGTATAGGGGGCCAGCTCCCTACTCACTGAGCCACAGGCATTTCCCTATTTTTATTTATTTATTCTTATTAAATCTTACCTGTGTACATTAATGCAATTATGGGGTACAATGTGTGCTGGTTTTATATACAATTTGAAATACTTTCATCAAACTGGTTAATACAGCCTTAGTTATTGTGTTAAGATATTTATATTCTATACTTAGTAGATTTAACATGTACCCTGGATAGTAAAGTTATTATGTGCATACAAGATTACACAAATTTATAGCTTCCAGGTGAAGTATTTCTTTTGTAGTTATGTAGTTCTTTATATTCTGAGTAACATATTTTATCTCCAAGTTTAATATACAACATTTTTTTTTTGGTTGATATTTCTAGGTGGATCTTTTCCAGTCACTTATTTTCAACCTTTCTCTTTCTGGTTTTGACTTTTCTCTTATAAATATCTCACATTATGTTTATGGATTTATAAATTTCTATTAACTCTATCACTTTTTGCTTTAGGCACATATTTTTCAAACCAAATCTGTCAAACCTTTATTTATTTATTTATTTTGTTTGTTTGTTTATTTTGAGACAGTCTCACTCTGTTGCCCAGGCTAGAGTGCTGCGTCATCAGCCTAGCTCATACCAACCTCAAACTCCTGGGTTCAAGTTATCCTCATGCTTCAGTCTACCAAGTAGCTGGAACTATAGGCTCCTGCCACTTTTCTTTCTATTTTTAGTAGAGATGGGGTCTTGCTCTTGTTCAGACTGGTCTTGAACTCTTGAGCTCAATGGATGGTCCTACCTCAGCCTCCCAGAGTGCTAAGATTAAGGCATGAGCCATTGGGCCTGGCCACAAACCTTTTAAATGTCGAGTTTAGACTTTCAAGGTTTAGAATACATATTGATTAGTTATTTTCACCATCTTACTATATGCTTTTTATTTTTCTTGCTTTTCCTCTGTATTTTTTACTTCCGTTTCTGCCTTCGGTTGTCTTGATTGAGTTTTTGTTAAATTTCCCTTTGCATCTTAAGCACTTAGTAAATAATGCCAGTATTATTTCAGTTGATCATCAAGGAAACCTGCTGCGTGTGTTACAGGGCACTGGAAGTCCTGCTTCTCTTTAATTCGGTTCTCAGCTTCTGCTTACTCTGAAGTGGCTTCTTTAGGGTCCACGAAAGCTCTGAAACTGAAAACATGCAGTTTGGAATCTTATGTTTTTTTGACATAACGATCTGTCATGACGATTTTTCCCATGTCCATTATTTGTAATAGCTATATAATATTCTTGGCCATGAATTTGTTTCTAGTTGCTTTGCCATTATACTGTGTATGTAATGCTTTGTGCACTTATTCATTTTTTAAGACAAATTCCTTGACATAACCGTCCAGAAGGAAGACCCATTTTAAAGGCCTTGCCAGGTGTCTCCAAGTTGCCCTGCTGGAGGTCGCACTCTTTCTGTGGACATTCTGCATCAGACTGAGATCGCACAGAGCGTCCAGCAACTTTCTTCCCAAGATCACGTCGACCCGAACAGGGACAGAGCCAAAGGGATCTGGTCAACCGTGACTATGGGTCTTGGGAGCACTGAGTGGGTGTGGCGATCTAGAGGTGACATCCTCAGAGACCCCCAGGTTCTCACCAGCGTGTCCCTGCGGTGATCTCAGCACACAGACCCCCCGCCCCCCGCAGAAGGGCCAGGAGCAACTCAGAGAGTGAGAATCGCTCCGGTGTGCAGGCTGCTCACTCCCGAGGGCCAGCCACAACAAGGCTGGGCGCTCCGCAGCACCCATCTCCTGCATTTGAAGTACATTCCGCTCCTTTAGTGCGAGAGAGTTGGGAGCCGCGGAGTGGGCGAGTTCGTGCCTACAGCAGGCTGGTGACGGAGGGTACGATTTGCAGCCCTCGGAGGCTGGGAGCTTCTTTCCCCTCTCGGACTTTTCCACGGGAAAGGGAGGGGAGGTCGAGAGCCGAGGCTGGAGCTACCGAGACGCGGCGACCGCAGGAATCTGCCGGGCAGGGGAGCGGACCAGGCGGAGAGCGGCGCGGGGACCCGCCGCCCTGCGCACAAAGCCGCCCGTGTTCGCCGCCTCGGGTGCATCCTCGGGCCCAGACCTCCGAGTGTCCTGGCCGCCCTGGGAGGGCACGTGCTGCCCAACGCGGACTCCTGGTCGGGGGTTGTGTCGCGGGAGCTCTGCCCGGGCAGGGAAAGGTGGGCCAGGCCTGTGGGTTTTTCTGCTAGCTGAGAAGGCAATCAAGATGCTGTTTGTGTCATGGTCACCTCTGTAGGGCTGTCTTGACCTGGGACTCCATCTGAGTAAGCCTTGGCCAGACTTATTCTCAGAGGCGTTTAGCGAGGATGTGTGAGATCTGCCAACCGCGCCTGCCCCCTCTCTGCAATACCTGCTCAACAAGACACACCTCTTACTCCAATAAGGAGAACGGTGCCATAGTCCAGATCAGGGCAGATGCCTGCAAGGACACCCTCCAACCCCACATGTTCTTACTTATGCTTGTGACGAGGCGCAAATCCCTCCTTCCACTCATCCCTCCTGAACATCCATATATTGAGTACCTGCCACGTGCCAGACGCGGTTCCAAGTGCTAGGAGTCCATCCGACAACCAGCAGACCGGCCACTACCCTCTTGTACCCTGTGGCTGGACTCCAAAGCCCATTCCTTCCACCTCTGTGACTTTGCCTTTGGCAAATCCCTTCCATTTGGTGTCAGTTTCCCTCCCTACGGATTAAACATAGCAGATATGAGGACAGACTGCCAGACTTGTGCAGTTATTTGCCAAGGAACCTCTTATCAGAGATTGGCAAAGAGCCCTGCAGAGGAAAAAAAGTGCAATCCCCAGGAAGTCAGAAGAAGTACGTGTGAAAACTAGGCACTCACACTGGATCCACATAAATCAAACCAAAACCAGGTTAGAAACTAGTGCAGACTTGCTATTTCTCACTGAGTCCCGTTACTTTAACTCAGCAAATCTGAGTAAGGTTTCACGTTCACATCACAGGGCAGGGAAGAAGAGAACTGTTATCTTCAATGGCACGGCAGATGCTATTTGCTGAGTAGGCTAGGAGAGGAGGATGGTGGGGTTGGGGGCAGCTGAACACAAGGGCGTAGGTGATGAGACCACAGGCTGAGCCCTTGGTCCACAATCTCTCCGTTCTCATCTTGTTCCGTGACACTGGCTCTGTTCACATTTCCCCCTTGCTCAGTAACCTTCAATGGCTCCCCACGACTCCCGCATTTAGTACAAACTTCCCGCAGCTCTCCACAGCACGGCCTTCTGTCTGTCTCCAGTCCCAGCTTACATGATGTCTCATACCTGTAACTTCTGGACAGCTTGCTGCCTGTGCGCCTCTGGTTTTACACTTGATAATTTTGGTAGCAAATACTTGCTCCGTGCTCACGGTGCTGGGTCCTTGCTTTCCTTATCCCAATCCTACAAGGTGGGAAGTACAGTAGAACTTCTGTAAGTTGACTAGCCAGGGAACTGTAACAAACTGGTCAACATACAGAGGTGGTCATCCTAAGCAACTGTACTGATAGTGCCTGTGTGCTGATGGTGTACATATGGCACATGTCCAGTCTATGACAATTAGGTCAACTTAAGGACGTGGTCAGCTATAGAGGTTCTCCTATATTGTTATTTGCCTTTGTATAGACTAAGAAACTGATATACAGAGTGATTTTTTTTTTTTTTTTTTGTGAGACAGAGCCTCAAGCTGTCACCCTGGATAGAGTGCTGTGGCATCACAGCTCACAGCAACCTCCAATTCCTGGGCTCAAGCGAGTCTCCTGCCTCTGCCTCCCAAGTAGCTGGGACTACAGGCGCCCACAACAACGCCTAGCCATTTTTGGATTGCCACCACCATTGTTGTTTGCAGGGCTCAGATGGAGTCGAATCCCTGGTGGATTCGAACCCGCCAGCTCAGGTGTATGTGGCTGGCGCCTTAGCTCATTGAGCCACAGACGCCGAGCCCACAGAGTGGTTTTTGACTTACCAAGGTGGTCTGGTAAATGGGGATTTGAACACAGGCTTCTCTGTCCCCAGGAACTAAATTCCTGGCTATCATATAGAGCTTTGGGGCAATTGTGGTACTGTGTTCTATATGGTCTCTATTAAATGACTTTATAAAAATGCTAGAAATTTTGGGTGAGGTACCAAAAGCAAGAGATGAGACCAGTTGGTCTGTATCTTTTAAGACACCCCCAACTCTCCTATCAGATCTTCCCTCCTTCCCCAACACAGATTCCTACCCTCACACAGCCCCACCCTGCCCCATCATGCCTCACTTTCTCCACTAGCCACCCTCAGCTGATTCAATGGATCACAAGGGTCTGGGTCTGTGAGCCACTGCACCCCCTACTCCAAACCTCAGTCTGTAGAGATGTTCTTGGGGGCAGGTGAACTGTGCTTTCCTAGGGACTCTCCAGAATCCCTGCACTAATCAGCCAGTACTTCTGTCACAATCTAAGATAACTGACTATTTATGACTCCTTGCTGTGATGGAGGGAGGAGGGAAAACAGTGATGGCTTAGCTGCTGTGGTCACAGGAAGGAGCCCCACAAATTTTTGTGGACACTAGTTCCCCACCTAGTTGGAAGGAAGGAAAGGCTGCAGTTTCCTTGGCTATTTTCAAGGTCTTAGAAAGTCCAAGAGAGCAGAGTAGGTTGTGGGCTGGTTGAAGCCATTTGGTGCAGGCCTTTCCTGGGCTTTGCTCACTGCCTGTTAGACCCAAAGGTCAAGTGAGGCAGTTGAGGAAAAAAAAATCCTCATTGTGAAGTGTCTGAGGCCCCACTCAGATGAGAGAATGGCCCCCTTTTAGCAGCCCTGCTTGGAGCCAGGACAGTACTCCCAGGGGTAAAGGCTGGTGAATGGTCATCTGTCTGCCCAGATGGACTAAGGCTTGGCCTGCAAGGGAGGAGACTCAGGTTCTGGTTTCTGTTTGTGAGTTCAGGGCCTCTGGAGCACTTCAATAAATAAACACCTATTAATTGAGCCCCTACTGTGTGCATGGCCCTGTGGGGGACACAAAGAAGTACAGATTTGAAAAACCACAATCAGAATTTGTCCATGCAAATGAGTTTGCTCCCTAGGGAGGCCGGATATTCACAGATTAAGTTAGGTCGGCGCTATTTGAGGAACTACTCTCCATCCCTGCTCCAAGCTATCTTGAGTATTCTCAGTGGACATGACTGATGTTTTAAAATTAAAAATAGCTTATAGACATTTGGAGCTCATTTGACTACCATGAGCCAAGCATTGTTCTTGCTGCTTGGGGATGAGAGAGTATCCTGAAGGTGTCCATAGTCTGCTAGGGGTGGTCAGTAGGTTGGTTAAACCAATGACTAGCTGGGGTTGGCAGTGATTTCTTCCAAGAGAACCCTCAGCCCAGCCCTTGAGCATGTAAGAGCATGGCTCCTGCCTGGTAAAATGCAGCAGGCAAGCAATGGCAATGCCCAGGAGGTGCGTGCATGAGGGGCATCCCAGAAACACTAGGAGCAGAGAAGGGACCCTAACTTCATATAAAGGCCATGCGGGTCAGCTGGGGCTTTCCTAGAAAGGATAACAATTGCCAGCATTTACTGAACTCTCTTTATGTACTAGACATTGTGTAAAGCACTTTAATTGGATTAATTATCTTGCTTTATCACCACAGGTTTTCAAAGGAGATACATTAGGATCCTTTGGTCCACAATTTACCTATGAAGAAACTGAGGCACAGAGAGTTTAAGTAACTTCTCCAAGACTACACAGTAGGGCAGTGGATTCAAACTGAGTTGGTTTCTGACAACTGAAAACCAATTGTTTTCTTGGTTCTGAAGAAAGTTCCCAAAGAGGATTTGTGAGCTGTGCCTGAGTGCTTGGCCTGAGGAAGGGGAGCATTGGAGGACCGTGGTTTTGGAGAAACAGCCTTGGATTTGCATCCTGGTTTTTCTATGTCTGCTGAGTGACCTCAGGCAGGTCCCTCAACCTCTGGGCAACTGTTTCCTCATCTTTAAAGTGGAAATACTGACATTGATTTGGTAATGTGTTATGAGGACATTCTTCACTCTAGTCTGTTCAAGCTGCTATAACAGAACACTGGGCAGCTTAACAACAAACAATTTGTTGTTGTTGTTGTCAGGAGTAGGGGCCTCACTCTTGCTCAGGTAAGTCTTGAACCCCTGAGCCCAAGCAATTCTCCCTCCTCAGCCTCCCACAGAGCTGGGATTATAGGTGCGAGCCACTGCACCCAGCTTAATGACATTTATTCACTGTTCTAGCGGCTGGAAGTTCAAGATCAAAGTGCCAGCAGATTGAGTGTCTCTGGTGTGAGCCCTTTTCTTGGGTTGCAGATGGTGGTCTCCTCTTTGTATCCTCACAAGAGAGAAAATCATCTTTTCTCCCATCTGTTCTTACAAAGGCACTAACCCTGTTCATAAGGGTTCCACCCTTGTGACTTAATCACCGCCCAAAGGCCCCACCTCCTAATACCAGCACACATAGCGGTTAGGATTTCAACATGTGAATTTCGGGGATACCAGTGTTTAGTCCATAACTAAAAAGGATAATTTATTTAAAGCAGTAAGCAGAGTAGCTACTCAATGAAAATCAATTTGCCTTCCTCTCCTTGAAAAATATTTCTCTCCCAAATAAAGTATTTGGAGATACTCATTTCCTGGCTGTTGTTAATTTCTTGTGATGAGCAGGCTCTGGTCTGGGGGAAATCGCTCCAAAAGAAAAGAAAAGTAAAGAGGCCGGTGCTACGGTGGGCTTCCTCCTGAGCCTTGGTTCCACTGGTGAATATCTACATTGTAGAGTTATGAGAATCAAATGAGATCATAAATAGAAAGAACTTAGAATATCCCTGATATATTTCCAATGGAGCCCTGTGAAATTACTGATATTTGACCATTTTTGCCTCACACGATGAGAATTCCATATACTAAAGTTCAAACTGTGAACTGTGTAACTGCCAATATATATTAATACTTACTGTTAGCAATTCTAATATTAGCGTTAGTGTTTTGTACACACAAAGAGTTTGCTATGGCGCTGGGAGTTCTAACTTCTCCCTAGTCCTAGAGTTGAGATCTCTGGTATTTTTCTCTCTTTACAGGTGTGGTAAGGCCCCACAGCCTGGGGTGAGTCAGCAAGGGTCCCTCTCAGGAGGACTGACTCAGGGTCCTGCCCTGCCCCTCTCATGACTGGCCTCCCTTATGCCCTGTTCTGGGTGGGGCCTGGAATGCTCTGCTCACCCAGAGTCAAATGCCACGTCCCATTGAGTACAGGAGGAATTTCATGGCCTCTATACAAACCCAGCCTGTCAAGGGACTCATCCCCAGCTTCTCTCTGAGAGCTGCTTACCTCATCTGCTTCATCCCATGAGCTCAGGGGGAGATGAGGGTGGCAGTCATCACTATGGTCATGCCGGTCTCCAAAGCTTCCTGTCTCCAGAACTCCCGGACATTGACACAACTGACGTGGTTGTTTTCTTGGCCTGAGAAGGGAGCAAGGTGGCTTGGGATCCAGCTGAGGAAGCACCCACTCTTCCAACATTTACAAAGAAAAAACCAGTCACAGAACACACCATAAACAAGGTCAGAGGACAGATGGCTTGCTGGGGGGATATTTGCAATCTGTCTCACAAAGGGTTCACATATAAAGAGTTCTCAGAAACTGAGAAGAAGAAGAGCAAAAACATTTATGAGAAAATTGGGTAAAAGACTGTGAACAGACAGTTCATGAAGAAAAGAAAGGCACATGGTTCTTCAGTGCCCGGAACTGTGCTCAGGCTCACTCACAACGAGGGAAATGCACGTGGGAACTTATATTGAGCTACGGTTTCTCACTAAAGTGGTAAAAATCTACAAGTTTGACAATTCACTCTGTGGGTTTGCTGTCACAGATTACTGGTGGGAATGAAAAATGGAGGAGAATTTGGCAACATCTAAATAAAAGGCATATACAATTACCCTTTGACTCAACAACCTCATTTCAGGAATCTCTCCAGACGATACAACTCGACAAATAAGTGCATGGCTTTATCCACTGTGGATTATTTGCAAAAGCAAATAATGGCCTACTCTCTCCCCTCTCCCTAAATTCTACAAGTCCATCAATTCTGGTTCAAGACTCGCACATTCCAGGAATCCTTCCCTGGCTGCTCTAGCCCCAGTTGACTTCCCTCCTCGTGGCTCACTGCTACCTCCAATGCCTTCATCTCCTGCGTTGCCTCCATCTCCACTGGTCCTTTACCTTCACCTCCACCACCCCCACCGTGTCCCCCATTGGTTTCATCTCCTTCGTCACATCCGCTACTCTTCCCTGCCATATCTTTTATCTTCCCCATGACATGCACCGTCACCACCTCCATCGTCATCACCTCCATTTCTGTCTTTACCATCTTTACTTCCCTGGCTTAATCTCAGTGCTGAACTCCACCATCATGGCCACTGCTAGTAGCATTACTATGGCCATTTCCAGGGCTTCTGTCCTTAGCTGCTTCTTTCTCATTATTATCAGATTTTTCTTAAGTCTCTCTAAGTCCCTACCTGTGAAACTGAGTGTAGAAACCTTACATCTGGCTCGGCGCCTGTGGCTCAGCAGGCTAAGGCGCCAGCCACGTACACCTGAGCTGGCGGGTTTGAATCCAGCCTGGCCTCGCCAAACAACAATGACGGCTGCAACCAAAACAAAAATAGCCGGGCATTGTGGCAGGCACCTGTAGTCCCAGCTACTTGGGAGGCAGAGGCAGGAGACTCGCTTGAGCCCAGGAATTGGAGGTTGCTGTGAGCTGTGATGCCATAGCACTCTACCCAGGGCAATAGCTTGAGGCTCTGTCTAAAAAAAAGAAAAAAGAAAAGAAAAGAAACCTTACATCTGGTCCTTGCCCATAAGTGGCATTCATGTACAAATGAGATAAGGAGAACTGTATGAAGAAAGTAACCTCAGACACTGCTCCTAGCCCATGGACGAGGGCATTGACAACCCTTCTCGGCACGGAAGTGGCACATCCGAGTGTGATGCGGAAAGAGAAAATATGGGCAGTAGTGTAGGGCAGGCCCATGTGCTCAGTGGCTCTGCTCCGAGTCCTGCTTCCTCCTCCTCATCAGAACTAGGGTCACCTGGGCTTTAGGCCAATGTTGCAGGAGCCGTGCCAGGGTGGGCTGGATGAGTGGTCAGTCTGGCCCAACTCTCGGTCTGCCCTGTCTGCGAGGCATGGTGGGAAAGCATGCTGCTTCAACCTCAGAGGGTTAGGCAGAAGTCCCAAACATCCCCAGTTCCTACTGTGGCTCTCCCACCCCTGAAATGATCAAAACCCTTCTTGAGTCTATTTTTGTCTGTCACCCTACCATCTCTTGCACGAATTAATTCCAGATGGTTTGTGCTTCCTGGGTAAAGTGGTAGCTTCCCATTATTTCTCCCAAAGCATCCTTCTTTAAACCTCTCGGGGGCACTCCCCGTTTCTACCACTATGAAGTGCTGAACCTTGCCGGTATCCTTCACAGTGCCATCATGCTCTGAGCCCTTTCTCTCTTCTTCACCTCTTGAGAATGACAAAGATGAACACTTAAATCTACTGTTAGTCCCTCTGTGCTCCTGCAGGAGGAACTGTTTTTTCCTGAGCCTCTTTTCTGTAGCAGTGGCTTTCTCGCTGGTGAATGAGACAATAAGGAAACCATGTTGTCAGTTACTCATCTAACACCTACATCTGCACCTTTAGAGTAGCGTTCAAAAGAAAGCAGGGCAGCATAAAATTCTCCTGAAGACATGGACACACTTCTGCTCTGACTTCTCTCTCACCATCTGCTTCCTCCCCTTGTGCCCCCACCATTTACGGAGCCCTCACCTCTCTGTGCCTTGGTACACAGGGCTTCCTCCACTCGGAGTATCCTTCCCCATTTCCCCTGGTTCAAGGCCCAGCCCAGGCACTGGGCCCCTAGAAACCCTTCCTGATCACTTAAAGCTCCTGTCCTCCCTCAATCAGAGCATGTGACAATTTCCACTGTTACTGTCGCTCTAGACTCCAGCTGCCAGGCCTTATCACCCCTCGCTGTGATCTCCATGAGGGAGGGGCCAGGCTTCATTGCTGACTTAAAACAGCTTGGATTACTGATTTGGGGATGGCTTGTGTAAAAAGTCCCTGGAATCGTGTTTTTAACCTGTATAAATAAACCCTATGGAGATGATTTGAAAAAGAAAAAGGCATGTGGATGAGAGGATTCAGTGTTTCTACAAGAGGAACTTCTGTTTCTGAATGCACACAGAGGAACAAAATAGGGAGCCTGAACGGTGCAGACACTGGTGGCACAGTGTGCTGGGGGTGGCCTTGTCCAGGGGTGCTGACCACAGGGTCAGGCTTAATTCCCTGCCTGGGCTGGGGAGCACCAACTGCCTCTCCACAGTGGCTTTTGGGTTTCTGCATTTGCTTAGATCCACTTTCTAGTTTTGAAAAGACAGCTTTTCTTTTACAATGACTCGTAGTTCCGTCAGCTGAGCCAGACAGGTTCATTTCCTAGCAGCTACTTCTTTGGCACCGTACCACAATACTGGACTTTTAAATAGTCTTATGGCTTCCTGTGAACTATTTACTTATAAAACAGGAACAAATTCTATTCATTTCTATTTTTTCCCAATAGTATTTTTCTAAAGTTCCTCTTACTAAAAATGATGGATTTCTTTGGTTTTCCCACTATCACCAGGAAGTAGAGTTTAATCAGGTTGTTGTGTGTTGAGGTGGGAGGTTCACCCAAATACCTCCTGTATAAGACCCAGGTCACTACTCAGGACCAAGCCCTGTGTGTGTCCCTTCCCTGTGGGTTCTAAAACCTCAGTGCTTGCCCAGGCCACGCTTGTTTGTCTGTCAAATTTCCCTTCCACTCTGTGTTTGGATGAGCTGATCGCTGATCTCATGGACTGCACAATTGCTGTGGGTGACATGGTGCTCCCTATCCAAGGCTTTCCATAATTCCCATCAGCCTGGCTTTCCCTGGCAGTGTCTGTGGAGGGAGAAGAGCTGGGCAGCATGGTTGGGCAGTGAGTGGGTGAAGATCCAGCTCTCTGGAAGCAAAATCACCTCCACGGTGGTTTGGGAACTGGAGCCACAGTGTTCCAGAATCTCATTGAATAGTGGGTGCCCACAAAGGATCCCCCCAATGAGGTTCCTCTCAAGGACCTCACTCTCCCTGGCTTTTCTGGAAGAGCTCTTACTGTCCTCTGTCTTTTCCAACACTTTACCTATGCACATAAGAGGTGATTTCGGAGCATGGTAAGCAGGTCGTTGCTCTCACACTCAAATGTAGGTTGGTATGACCCACTTAGCTAGCTCAGATCAGGAGTGTCCCACCTCCTCCTCCAGGTTTATGGATAACAGTGTACCTCCGGGGATCACCTGCTTTCATTTTGCTTCGTTCAGCCTCTCTCCTGAACTAAGATGTGCAGCCCTCTGCATGGCCCTGTTTGTTGCTCTGTTTTTTCTCAAATCTATGGCTTAAGTTTTCTTAAAGTTTATGTTTTTATTTCATCTAGATTAAAGTATGATGGATCTTATGAATAAAGCTGCTACAGACATTTTTGTTCATGTCTTTTGGGTAAATATTTACATTCTTTTCTGTTGGTTAAATACCTTGAGGTGGAATTGCTGGGTCATAGAGGGCTTTTTCACCTTTAATAGACTCTACCAAATCAAGTGGCTGAACCAGTTGACCCTCCTACCAGCCACAGATGAGCGTTCCAATTGCTCCACATCCTGCCCAGCACTTGATACTATCAGTCTTTAACTTCAGTCTTTCTAGTAGGTATGTAATAATGTCTCATTATGATTTCAATTTACATTTCCCTGATGAATAATGATGTTGCATATTTTTCCACAGATCTAGTGGCCATTTGAATGTCTTCTGTCAGCTCATGTCCAGATTTTTGCCTATTTTTTAATTGAGTTATTTCTGTCTTATTGACTTGTAGAGTTTTTAAAATAAATATTTTGAGTAGAACAATGTATTACATATACCTCCCAGTCTTTGGCTTATCTGTCCATTTAGTTAATGATGTCTTTTGATAAATAATTTTAATAAAGTCCAATTTCTTTGTTTGTTTCTTTAATGATTCAGATCTTTTATCTCCTTTTAAAGAAATTCTTGCTCTTCCTAAGATCTTGAAGATAGTCTCTGGTTTTCTGGTAGAAGATTGGTAGTTTTATCTTCCCAATTCAGGCCTATATTCTACCTTGAATTAATTTTTATGTGAAGCATAAGGTAGGGGTAAAGGTTAATTTTTTTTCCAAATAGATATCCAATTGCCCTAGTATCATTTATTGCAAGACAACTTCCTCCTACTGAATAACAATGGAGCTTTTGTTGTAAATTATAGTAGCTTTGTTCATAATGGCTCCAAACTGAAAACAACCCAATGTCCGTGATTGAATAAACAAGTTGGGGTATATTCGTATAATGAAATACTACTCAGGAGTAGGAAGAATGAATTATTGATACACACCATGGGAGTGAATCTCAGAAACATTATGTTGAGGAAAGGCATACAGACACATAAGAATATATAATTTTTGGTTCCATTTATATGATGAAAAGCTAATGTATGGTGATAAAAGTCAAATAGTTCATCACCATGGGGGGACAGAGGATGTTGACTGGGTAGGGGGTTTTCGAGGCACTTTTCTTATGCTGACACAATCATCCGGCTGTTAAAAATACAGAATAATGTTGCCTGTTTAGATCTCAGCTGAGTTATTCCCAATTCTGCTCTCAGTGGCCCCAGGCCAACTGGATCTTTCTAGAACTTTATCAGGGTGTTACTTCCTTTCCACAGAAGGCCAGAGTAAACAAACTCCTGGAGTCCTAATTCTGTGCTCTAAAGCATCTCAGGACTCATTTGCTTGAGCCTTTTCATTTTGTAGATGAGAAAACGGGAGCCGGCAAGAAAGGGAACTACAAAAATGAAGGCTCAGGTTTATGTTCACCTTGGTTTCCAAGCTAAAAGATGTTCCCTCATCTTTGTCATCACGGCCACTAAGGTGGTGAAGACTTGCTGTGACTTACTACACTCCAAGTACTGCACTAAGCCCTGTCTCCTAAATCTTCCCAGCAAGCCTGGAACAGGTGCTGGTGTTAGCCCCTGAGAGGAGTTTGGAGCTCAGAGAAGCCCAGGCCACACAGCCGCAAGCAACAGTCTCAGGGCTGCCTAAGTCTTGCCCTGCCCCTCTAAGCCCCTCAGTGCTTCTAAGTGGTTGCTGTAGACGTCAGGGCTCACACAGTCATTGAGGCCTCCTGGCCCTCTGCTCTGGGACAGTCTGGAGACCCCCACGCCATCCTCCTGGGTCCTGCCCTGTCCACTCTCGCCCAGAGACTGCATTCACACAGCAGCTCCCTCCAGAGGAACAGGTGTGGGGGGTCCTCACGAAGAGCTGGTTCTGTCCAGTTGGCCTCCCGCCTTTGCCATCTCCTTGGGTTTTAGCCCTCCCTGTGCTTTGGGCCAACCGCCTTTGGGCTTTCTTTGTGGACTCATCCCTGAAAAGTGATGTGAGGCTACATTTTGTAGGGAGCTGTGGAAGGCTCATGAGCCAGTGTGAAAGCTGATTCATCTTCACACCGACCTACAGTCCCCCCTCACCCCTGGAATCCCAGCATTTCTGAATCTTTCCCTACTGGGTGGAGACTTTGCAGATAAAAGTGATACATTGAGAAGAAGCCCTAAACCACCCCGAGATTCCTTTCCTGCCCTGCACACTATGTTGTACGTGCGTGTGTGCACACACATATATGCTCACGGGGGTCAGGGCCTCGGGAATCTGGCTTGGGATTTAAGAAGAGGCTGAGGATTTACTTTCTTCTTGATGTCCTTGGCCACTACTCGTATGTCCTTGCGCTAGTGATGGGACCCTGTTGGGATTCTTTGCGGGCAGCTGTGCTGAGGCCAGGAAATGTAACCCTGGGGGCTCTCAGACAAGTGCAGGAGAATGTGGTGTCCACTAAGTGATGGAGGGCTGGGATGGACATCTCTTTGCCACTCTGTTCCCAGAAGCCCTAGGCCAGATGCAGCCTCCAGAAGCCTCCTGGCTACCCTACTTCCCCAGGTAAGGGATGGGAAGGTGAGGAACAGAAAAGGAGAAGAAGGAATAAGGAGGAGGGGCTCCTTTCAGGGCCTCAACTCTATGTCCATGAGGCCCTTCTGGATCCCCAAGGCAAATGGCAGAGTGGAGGACCAGCAGAAACTTCATCCCTACAGAAGTGGCTGCCATCAAAGGGTCATGTTCAGACCAGGACCCAGAGGTGTCTGTTTTTAAATATAACTATGGAGCTGGCCTGAAAAATAGTTCAGTGTGTTGGGGTTAAAGTTCGGTCCTGCGCAGTTGTAAACATGGGTTGCTGATTTGTGTGCTTGTTTGTCCATCCAGGAAATAGATGGAGCCCACGCTGGACCATACCCTGGTGCAGTGGTGACGAGGCAGGCATGGTCCCTGTCCTGGGGTCCTGCGCAGTTTGGGGGTAAGATTTCTGGTGGGTCTAGGTGAGATGAGCAATGTCAGGGAGTAAAAAACAACAAGCCCAGGCAGAAGGAGCTGTGGCAGGAGACTGGTGGCCAGGGCACCGCAGGCTACAGCCACTTCGTCAGAAGAGCCCCTCCATTTCCCTGTTGTCCACAGATGCTCCTGAGCTCCAGTGGCAGAGTTAAGTAATGGTGACAGACACTTTATGGCCTGCAAAGCCCAACAACTGACTATTTGAGCTTTTACAGAAAAAATCCGCCAACCCTGATGTAGACAGGAGCCGCTTGAGGACCAGATCCCCATCTGATCTGTTTCCTGGAGCCCCCCAAGTACGCAGCATAAGATGGATGTTGCTCAGTAAGTGTTTGTGTGTGGATATGTGAGGAAGAGTGAGGACAATGTGGGCTAAGGCTGGGATTCGGGGGGGTCGGAGTCAGAAGGATCTGGTGATGGGAAGGAAGAGGGGAGGAAGGGAGAGGACCAGGGAGGAACCTACAGTCCTCCTCGTTATTCGGAGATGACATTTTTGTAAAATTTGCCTTTTGCTCAAGTGTATTTGTAATCCACAAATTAACCCTTGGGGCACTCTTGCTGGCCATTCACAGATATGTGCAGAGCAGTGAAAAATTCCAATAGCCATATTCACACGTTCCCACTGAGGCTGAACAAGGCAGCACCCTGCCTTCTTATGTCAGGTGTCATACTACAAGGAAGTGTCCTTTTCATGGTCTATTTCATACCAGGCTATTCTGCATTTTCCAGGCTTTTCTTGTTGGTTTCACCGTTTAGAACAGCCCTAGTTGCAGCATGGAGGGATGTGATATGCCCGGAGGGGACAATCCGTGTGTCAGAGGGCTTCGTTCAGACTCCATTTACAGCGCTGTTGGCCATGAGCTCAACATTAATGAATCGACCGTATGTGTTAAACAGAAACACACACAGCACAAGGTTATGTACTGATGAGGATTGAGTAAAAGTTGTGACCAGAGGCTCTCAGGAAATACAAGGTTCTGTATTTGCTAATTGAGTATTCCAGGTGACTCTATAGAATGTCACTACTGTGAATACCAAGAACAGACTGTAGATCAAGTAAACAGCGCAGGCAGACGATCTGGCCAGAGGAAGAGAAGGGCAGTGTGAAATGACCAGGATGCAGGGTGGTGGGGGTGGGGGTGGGTGGGGTGGGGGGGAGGCACAGGGATTTCTACAGGCTGGAGTCAGGGCCAGCAGCCGTGGGGCTGTGAGGAAGACAGCTGGGGTATCCCTGCTTTCAGCCTACACAAGGAGCGGAGACTTAGACAGAAAAGGAACTGAGCCCCCAAGACACAAAACAGGAGGTAAGAAATGGTGAGCCATCCGAATGCAGGGCAGGAAACACTGGGAGGGAAAGTTCTCTGACCAGGACAGCACCCAAGGTACAGTGGGGGACTGAGCCTTGAGGATGAGGGCTGTCCCCTCCCTGCGTGGTGTAGTGACGGGGGTGGGGGGTGGGGGGGGCCTCTCAGCCTGCACTAGCTTCCTGAACCTTAGACGTAGGCACTTGTGAGGGCACAAGCCACCACAGCGTGCCCTGAGCTGCCCTCAGAGCAGAGGTGCACCGTGCTGGGTGCCAGCTGGCCACAGGGAGGGGCAGGGGCACGAGGTACCTGAGCAGAGCAGGGAGGGTCTGGGGGCTCGGGGACCATCTGTGCTCTGCCTGACATTCCTGGGAGGCACAGTGGGGGTGGAATGGGAAAGACCCCTCTCCCAAAGAGGAAGACTGGCCAGGACTCAGAAAGTCAGCAGGGAGAAAGCCACTCTCCACCTACCCAATCCTAGGAGGGCTTTGTTATGTCAATGTTATGTTTTTACACAAATAACCTTTTATTGGTGTTTTCCTTAAAAAAAAAACAAAAAAACCCTATTAAGTCATAGATATCCAAACTGGAAATTACCTGGAGAAGTATAGTTCCTCAGTTTGAAACAAGGAAAATATTTTTTTCTCTGTGTCACAGATGAGGAAGAGGGTGCCAAGATGGACAGCGGGTGAGGGGAGGGGACACAGGTCCCTCCTCCTGACACGGGGCCTCCTCCATTGGACTGGTTCTCTCTGCATCTACCCACACCGGTTTTGGACCTGACTGTCCCCATTCGGCTCCCGTCTTTCTCCAGTGAGCCTCCGTTTAAGGATGCTCTGTGTCGGCTCTGAGTGGGTCCATGTCGTCCTGGCCCTGCTTACCATGGCCCCCACCCCCACCCCTGTCCTGGCTTTCTGGCCCTGACTCTCTGCTCTCTGTTCATGGCTGTTCTCTGACCCCTCAAGAGAGAACTGGTGTCCAGGTCTCTCTTGGGCCGTCAGAGCACCGCCATGAACATGGGTGGGCTGCTAGATAGAGCAGGGTCCTGTGGCTTGTGGCAAACAAGCCTTGCTCTGTGCTCTGTGCGCTGTGCCACCGAGGCCAGCTGCCGGGGGAAGGCAGAGGGAAAGAAAATCTGTTTTAAAAAAGCTCAGGTGAAGGCAGCCAAGACAAATACACAGCCAAGGGAACAGGAGGGATGGAAGATTCCAGATGCAGAGGCCTCCCACTATTGCCAATGTCTGACCACGGGGCTGGGTGAGGGGAGTGAAGGGAGGAGAAAGCACCCAGGGCAGGGTATTCTTTACCTGCTGCCTCCTGAGCCCAAGCAGGAGACGTTTTCCTGGGGACAGGCCATCGTTGGGTGCGGGAGTGAAGACGAGACAACCCTATAGTTCAAGTTTAGGTTGGAAACCGGAGGGCCCGCAAGTGGTCTGCCGGGAAGGGGTGTGTGGACAATGCCGGGCTTTGTTCCCATTGAAGACCGACGAAGGGATCCTGCCCTTCTGCTCTCTGTCCCACTCTTACCCCTTCCAGGTCCCCACCTAACTCACTCTTCTGCCCTCTGTCAACACTGGCCTAAGCAAGCGGAGGGGTGAGGCAATGTGTGGTTCCTTCCTTTATTGCTGTTCCGGGAATCAAACCTGGGCCTCATGGAAATGTACCCTCTGAGAGGACAGCCATGGTCTCCCAGCACGGGACGTTTACCCAGGGCGGGCCGGGGTGGGTCAGGGGGCACTCATCCTGGGACAGTGCCCGCCGGCGGGTTGCAGCATGAACAGTAAGGGCATTTAGCTGCTGCCTCACTTCTCACCAGCACAGGCAGGGAGGAGAGGAGGGCAGGACTCACTGCAGACGAAACTGGCTCAAGAGGGAGGCCCACACGGGGCTGGAGCAAGTCCTCTGACTCCACTGGGCAAATGCCCGTGGGGCTGGGTCACTAGGCAGAGGCTTTGGGGTCCACAGACCATGGCTCCCTTGAGTGCTGGAACCAGACCTGTGTTGGCCCAATGTCAAGGGAGTCGTACCAAGTAGGACCAGAAGGGGCAGAGCAGTGGGATGGAAGCCTCCACGGCCATGTCTTTGAGAGGCTTCCTGGCCAAGACCATGTGTCTTTTCCAGATTTTTGGAGGGCTGACCTCTGGAAGAGAGCAATGATGCTCTGTATGGCCCTCAGAGGAAACTGGAATGGATTGGGATGATGGATCACAGAGCCTAGAGACTGAGATCAACTCAAAATAAGGGAGAACTTGTTGATGTCTACAAGGCAGTAGTAATTACTGAGTTATGAAATCTCTCTGAGGACAGATGTGTTTTAGAAGGTAATGAGTTATCTGCCTTAAATGCATTCAAACAAAAGGAACGGCAGCCACTTAGGAGGGCAGTCACATATTAAACAGATGGGCCCGTACAGGGCCCGTCCTATCCTGAGAGACTTTAAGTCTCTGAAGTTGTATAACATGCGTGGTGACAAGTGTCTTAATCTCACTGAGCCTCAGTTTCCCCATTTTAAAAATGGAAATGCTGCTGCTCTCCCTTGTATAGGTCACATCACAGCAAGGACCAAATGAGCTTTGAATCTCTCAAGACTATCCTGACATGCGAGATATCACTAGCGTACGTTCTCAGTAAATGCACGTGGTCATTTCAGTTGTCCAGGTCATAACTGAAAATGCTAATGGCAAGACCCTCAAATCTACTGAAGGCCCACAAGCCCCCAGTGTCAACCCATGCCTGGTTGTCCCCTATATCGACAATCAGACTGAACACACGTGTATCTTTCCTTACCACCCTGAGAGTCTTTCAATTTAGTCGGGGAGCAGATCTGCCTCCTCCATCTGTCTCGCTTTCCTTTTTCAAGGAAAGAATCAACTCATAGCGCTGTGGGAGGATTAAATGAAGTTGATATCTACAAGGCAGCAGTTAGAACAATGCCTGGGTCATGGATCAGTAATTATCATTATTCCCACTTTAGAGACGAGGAACTGAAGCTTGCAGGGGTCATGTGACCACTTCATCCCCACTGCTGCACCCCACACACTGCTTTCAGATAAAGATACTCCCATTGGGTCCAGCAGGATGGACTGTGTTTGTCCTTATTCAACCCCAGAAAGATTGGTTGGTTTCCTAACAGTGAGCACTCACTGGGCACTGGACAAGTGCCCAGTGCTGTGCTAAGCACTTTGCTGCTCCAGCCCTCACAGCTCCCTGTGCATGTAGGTGCTGGTATTATGTCCATTTCACACATGACGTCATGGAGGCAGAGAAAAGAGCAACCTGCCTGAGTCACTGAGATTTCAAGGAGCATGGGAACTCAATGGCAGGCAGTTGACTCTGAATCTGTCAGGCTGTCTATACCACCTCCCACGTGTACCCATGGCGTGGAGGTGGGGCTTGGGAGGGGCAGACAAGTCTTCCTGGCCAAACTCTTCACCTCATGCTCACTCTGGACCCCGAGTTCGCATATTCCTGTGAGGTCCTTCCACTTCCATCCTTGGGTGGTAGTCTAGATGGGCCCCTTGCACCACCCCCAGCTCTCCTGGGATGCTCCATCAGGTTGAGCTCTATCAATCTGGCCCTCCTACAGAACTAAGCTCTAGATCTTTATCCATCCCCCATCTCTTCCTAACTTCCAGAGATTCCCTGGCTTCCTGAGGCACTTTACAACCACAGGAATGCACTCAAGACTCTGTCCTTCTTCCTTATGTTGGGGCTTGCTATGATGTTGTATTAAGACAAGGATGAGGATCTTATTATAATGATGAATTTCTTGGTGCAAATGAAATTTTAGTAGAGTCCTGTATCAAGCTGCCCCCTCCCAAGCTGACTTAGGCCATCTAAATAGAGCTGCGTCCTTCGGGGCTCCTGATGGTTCTGTGCTGGTCTTCCCGTCCTCTTGGCACTTTTCTCCTGGAGCAGTGTAGGCTCGGGCTGATGCTGCAGCAGTGTCAGGAGGGCTCAGCACCTCTCCCACGCGTAGTGCTCAGGAAGCTGCCTGTTTTAGAAGATTTCACCTTGGGATCAGCTTTTGCTGTCTCAGAAGCCCCAGGCCTCTAGAGATGCACAGAACCAAGCTTAAGCTCCTCCTTCTCCCCAAACTGGAAGATTTCTGGCAATCTCAGGGAAGGATTTTGTATTTTGTCTCTTACTTTTCTTTAATAGCAAACGAATGGAAAATGCAGAAAACCCTGTGCTCAGCAAAACCTCCCTGTATAGGAAATAGCTGGAAACCGCGTTCCAGGCCAGCTTAGGTGTTTCTGGAGCCTCTGATGGTTATATAAGGCCTGATGGCCCAGCCTAGGCGAGCTGCACCCTGAGCTTGGCAAGCCCCTCACTTATAAGCCCCCTGTTTTAGCTAGTTGAGCCCCAGAAGAGCACAGGCTTTCTCTGTTTAGTACTGACTCCTCCTTATGCCCCTTCTCCCCTGGCCCTGGACTCCTTTTTCATAGAAAAACAACTATTTCCATGATGAACTCAGCGTGGAGGCAGGAACTGACCACGTATAGGCCTTTGCTCCTCCACTGGAGGGGTGTGGATTAAGTGACCCATAGTTCTCACTTGAAGCCAGCATTCAATGATTCGATGATTTTTCTCTTGGTGGAATACGTCTCCTTGTTGTTGAGTCTGAAGACCATGACTGAGGGGGAAAGTTTCCAGGCAGAGCCGTCAGGCCCCCTCCTAGTTGGCTGTGACTAATCCTGTCCTCTCTCCCTGCCCAGCAATCACACACACACACACACACACACACACACACGGTGTCAAGCAAGCATGAAACATGTGGGTCTCCTTTCTTCTTTCATTCATCCACCCATCCATTCATCCCTCTGTCCACTCATTCACTTGTTCCAATGAACACTCATCAAACACCCTGGGCTTGGACACAAGAGGTGATGGGATCCCCTTCCTGCCTTGAACTTGCAGACTGGTGGGAGCGCGGCAGCATGCAGACCACCCAGGGCAGTACTGAATGCTAAGGTCTAGGGCAGTGGTAGGCAGGGGCCCACGAGGACAAGACATTGCAACAGCATCTGGGAGATATCTCTGCTTCCCCAACTCACTCCCAGAGTGCAAGCATATCCCCGTGAGGTGCCTTGAGAACTTTGGAGTTGATCCCTTCAACCCTGTGCCAAGGTGAGTTGGCCAAAGTCATGAAGGGCACACAAGTGAGGAAGGTGGAACCAAATCCAGGAATTCTGAATGTTAGCAAGCGCGTGATTCTTATCTTATCACACTAGTTAGCAAAGGTCTGGGCTCTATAATAAGACAGAGTGAGAAAAGCACTCAGACCACATTGTAGAATTCTAGCGCCAATGTGATCATCTACTTCAACCTCATCTCGGCAGGCAAAGAATGAAGGCATAGACTATTCCAGTCATCTACCCAGTGTTCCCTAGCTAGGAAGAGGACGGTGACTAGATCTCTAGTCTCTAGGACCGCAGTCTGGTCTCTGACACTCTCTGGTTTGAGCACATCCCCGCTTCCTAGAACTTTCCTTGGGAGATCTTAAATCTGAGTGTCTTGTTGTGGCACATGCTGCTGTGCTAACAGACAGGGGTGAGCTCATCGCCCGAGGCGGTGTGGCAGGAATGTGATGGCAGCCTGGCTTCTGTTCTTCCATCTGAAATCACGGATGAAAAATAACTTGCCTGTGGTGTATTGATATGCAATACTCTATCATCAGATTTAGGAAGACCATTAGGAGTCTGGTTTTCCTCCAGAGGCCTAAGAACTGTTCCAAGGCCAGAGACAGTGGCAAACAGCAAGGAGGCCCTGGTTTCCCTTTCTAGCTCTCCCCAAGGCAGAGGCTGGTCTGTAGGCAGCGTTAGGTAGTTCCCTGGGACTGGTGACAAGAGGCCTGCTCTCTGGTCTGAAGGACGGGCTCAGACTCACATTGCAGAAACATCTGGCCCTCCTGGAGAATGCATAGGAAACAGCACAGGATGGGAGGGCCCTGGGATTGCCCTGGAACTTCCTGTGGGCAAAGGGGCAGAGGCCGGGGACTGGGCTGGTATGAGCTGGGAGTGACTGTGGCTTGTTCCCAATGAGACCTCAGATACTGGTTAATGTTCAGACCAGGGCAGAGCTAAGAAGTGCCCAGGGGAATGCAAACTCTTCTCCTGTCACATGTAGAAGGCAGAAATGTGGACCGTCTCCTCTGCAACTTGTTGCTAACCCAGGCCAACCAACAAGAGACAGAACTCTAGGCTCTCGAAGCCTCTAGCCCTGCTCAGGCTGCAGTCAAGCTATGCCCCCCTTCCCCAGGAGAGCCTGGCCCCCTGTAGACATTTTGCTCAATGCAGCCCACCGCAGTGCTCAGCCAGCTCTCCTCATACCTTTGCCTCTACTTTGCTTTAGGAACCAACTTTCCTTGGAAGGATGGGATAACTGTGATAGCACAGGGGTAATATTCTGGGCCAGTGGTTTTTCCAACTTGAGATCCAACATCAGAATCATCTAGAGGGTTTTTAAAAGGGCTCCATCCCCATAGTATCTGACTTGATAAGTCTAATAAATTCCTTGGAGACACTGATGTTGCTGGTCCAGGGAACCACACTTTGAGAACTACTGTTCAAGGTATGACTGGAAGAGGAGGGGGTCAGCCTCAGTAAACAGACAGAAAGGGCATCCCTGGGGAGGTTTCATTCAGTCAGGACCTGAACAGCAAGGAAGAGCCAGCCATGCAAAAGTCTCCGAGTCCCTAAACCATTCTGTGCCATTGAATTGGGGCAGTCTGGTGAAGCCTGTGGACCTCTTCCCACATCGATGTTTTTAAGTACATTAAAATAATACACATAGGGTTAGAGGAAAATAGTTATATTGAAATCCTGCTCAATCTGTGGACCCCCTGGTTAAGAACTTCTGGGAAAGGAGTGTTTCAGAAAGAGGGAACAGCAAATGCAAAGTCCCTGGGGTGCATGGACTTGGCAGGTTGGAGGAAAGGATGACCAGGGCTGAGTTCAGTGGATGTAGGGAGTGACATAGGGCTAGGACCTATGGGGCGTGTGACATGGGGACGGCTCTAGTCTGTGTTCCCAGTGTGCTGGACTCCACTGGGACTTTCGAACAAGACAGGGTAGTGAGCAGAGTTATATTTCAAAAGATAACTGGATGGAACAGGATGTCAAGGGGACAAGTGGGAAGGCAGAAGACCCATGAGGGGCTGGGGGAGGCCTCCAGGTGACACAGGATGGGCTCTTTGACTCAGAGCAGGGAGAGGTGCCTGCGGAGTCAAGAGGGACCTTGGAGGTGTAACTGAGCGAATCACCTTGTATTGGACTCAGGCCAAGAGAGGCGGGACAGGGATTAGGGGTTTCCACCTAGTGCTGACCGTTACTAATTCACCCTGTGAATCCTTGGCCCCTATCGCTTCTGCTCTCTGGTCCTTCGGCTCCATGAGTGGAAGGAGGGCTCTCAGCTCTCATTCTCAGAGTCTATAAGGGTTCAGTGCCGGACAGAAACCCTCTGGCCACGGCGCTGTTTGCTGGGGGAGGTGCTGCCCACCGCCGCGGGCGCCCGAGTGGCTACCCAGCCCGGCCTGCAGGCCGCTCCCACCCCGGAGACGGCGGCGTGGGGAAGGGGACAGCCACCGCAGCCAGGTGGCCTGGTGCCTCAGTCCAGCTGCCAGAGGCGGCTCCGCGGGGAAATAAGAGCAGGAGGGGGCCCTGCGGCCGCGGGCAGGGCTGGCGCCTTCCTTCCCCTCCCTCCTCTCCCCTCCTCCTTCTGCGACTCCTCCTCCCACTTTCCTGTCTCCTCCTCCACTTCCTCCTCCTGGCAGAGCAGCTGGAAAAAAGGGACGGGCAGAGGGGCAGACAGCGGCGGGCCGGCTCCGCGCCGCCGGCCAACACTTGGAAAAGTTGCCATCCCCTAAGTCTCCCCACTGGTGCTTGCTGGGTCCAGGGCCTTTGGCGCCTGGCTGAGGGGGCGCCCCCAACCTACTGAACACCTGTTGGTCCCCTACAGGGATAACGCTGTTTCCCCTCTCTACTCCCACCACTCCTCATTCCATGCTGACCTCCCCAAAATTGTAGACTGGAGATTGCCTCTGGCATGATGCATCATTTAGTCAATCAACAAACTGTATTGAAAAACCACTCCCTGGACTGAGCCTTGGAGAATACACAGATTAGGACCTGTCTCTGTCCTGGAATAGCGGCACACAGTGTCGGGTAGAGACAGCTGTGCGCAGTGTGAAATGAGCACCCATTGTTTGCCAGGTTTTTGAGATACATTATCTCTAAGCTTTATGCTAAAGCCACAAGATAACCAGAATTATCCTCATTTTACAGTTGAGAAGACAAAGATTGATAGATGGATGAAATGTACATTTACAGGATATAAAACCCACAAGAGGTGAATATTTTAGAACACAGAGAGATTCCTATGAAACTTGCCAGAGTGGCTACAATTATTGACTTAAAAAAAACCCGAAAGTATCAAGTATTGGTGAGAATGAGGAACAACTGTAGGATTTTCCTACACTTCTGGTGGGAGTGTAAATTGGTACAAACACTTTAGAGAAATGTTTGGCAGTGCAGATTAAAGCCAAATTAACAAAATCTCCAAGACAGAGCAATTTCACTACTAGCAGAACTGAGTGTTGACAGCCAGCAAAGGGCATGTTCAAGCACGTTCATAGCAAATTTATTCATAATAATCCCAAACTAGAAACAACCCAAATGTCCATCAACAAGAAAAAGGGTAAATAAATTCTGGTGTTAGTCGTACAATGGATCCTACACAGCAATGGAAAAGAATGACTTTAAACTACATACAACAACATAGACAAGTCTCAAAGACATTATTTTGCATAAAAGAAGCCAGATACAAAAGGGAGTACACTATCTGAATCCATTTATATGCAATTTTAGAAAAGAGAAATTGAGCCCACATAACAAAATCCCAAAACCAGAGATGTTGGCGTGGATGTGGAGAAAGGGGAAGTTGTTCATCTTTATAAGAACATCACGGCCGTCCCTGTAGTGGGCATGAGGGAACTTTCATTCATTTGGAAATCTAGACTGGTGCTCAATCTTTCAAGCAAAACTCAGCAGTTCAGTCGGTGGCTGTAGGCCCGCAGATACGCAAAGGGCAAGGGGTCGGGGAGGACAAGTGAGATGAGGGAGAAAACATTTGTGGAAGGAATTAAGATTTTTACTTCCAAGAATCACTTATTCTTCACTAATATTTTAGCAGTTCTGCGGGAGAGTAGTTGAGCTCTTCACGTTTGTAAGTGAAATACTCAAGGACTTGGCAATCAGGTAAGCAAAGTCATGCTGGCCGTATCGGACAGGTGTAACGGCAACCAGAACTGACACTCAGGGGAATTTTATTTAATCTAAGTGACCAGTAGAGGTAAGTGGTGATTTTTTTTTTAAAAGGAGTCACCTGTGGTCTCTGCTTTTCATAGGATTTAAATAAAATACCCCTGGAAGGAATAGAGCTCAGTCTTTCTCATGCTTTGCCCTAAGGAAGGACGGACAAGGAAAATTGCTGATTTAGTTTCTTCAAATTTTTTAATTAAAATGTTCATTGGCAGAACTTTGAAATGCCTCAGTGTCTCCTGTGTACCAGCATTGTTGTGTTTATCTTAAAAGTTTATTATTACTTTGTCATTTTTATGTTCTCGTTCATAAACTGTAAGCTATTTAGGAAGTGCCTGGTGTTCAGGCTGTTTCAAGAAAACAAAGGTAAACAAAAAGGGGTGATGCTTCTTAAAAACAGGGCAAATTTGGGCATAAAAATATAAGAGAAACCTCTAGGTTTGTGAATCCCAATTTTACTTGCTTATTCTAAGTTGCATGTGAGCTCATTTGAAGAATACTTTGACATAAAAATATGCACAAAAAAGGTGTTTCGAATGTGACCGAATTCGGATTTTAATAGGACTTCTTAGTAGCGCATGCCTTCAGAAGTTGGTTCAGGGACCATGTGCATCAGAATTGTCCAGACTGGGGCTTCTTAAATGTTATACAATGAAAATCCCTCTGTTTACTGTGGAGGACTGAGGTTCATGTTCTCCACTGCACAGTGAGACAGGCCAGTGGCTTGAATGTCGCAGCCACGCCTGGCTGCTGAGAAACGCCTGGTCCCTGCCGCTCACTATGCAGTCCTTCCTCCCAGGATGGGAGCAAATAGTCCTGAGTGAGCAGCGGCCCTGAGAGCACACTGTGCGGAGCCCCAGGAGCCTGCCTGAAGGTCCGAAGCACTCAGACTCTCGTCAGATGGGTTTTAGGAACTGCCATTTTTAACAAGTACCCAGCTGATATTTGTGGACCCTGAAGCCTCAGAACCATTATCCTCTGGCACATGTAAATACGGTCATTGTTCTTAATCATAAACCCGTAGAACTTAATAGCAATTATAATACATTGTAGAGCAAAGGATTTGTAAAAGTGAATTTTGTCCACAGACAAGCACATGGTCTTTTCCCCACAGTCACTTCAAGTGTCTCCAACAGTCTCTGTCCAGGCGTCTCAATCATCAGACCCCTGGTGACGTCCCCCATCCTCTCCGCCTGTTACACCAACTTGTATTTGTTTCTTCCTTGACTTTCAGGGTGCTGAGCCACCATCTCCCCATCTACATTTCCCTTACTCATTTCTCCTGACATTTCTGGCCGTTAGCCTTCCTAAGTTCAAACTTTCCTCTGTTGTATTTTGATACTTATTTTTTTCTTAGGGATTTTATCCATGATTTTCCCCTATTGCCCCAATATTAATACTTCTGGCTTTTCCAATTCTAATCCAGTTCTTTCTACTTTCTACTACTCTACTTGCCTATAAGGTTGTCATAGTCAACACACTTTCTTCTTTTTTGCATTTTATTCTCCACCAGTGATTTTCAACGTGTGAAAATATTTAAAGAACATAAATTAAATTATTTTTAAAAGATGTTCCAAGCACAGTCAGTATATTCCTTTTTTTTTTTTTAAACTCCTTTCGTTTTTTTTGTTGGACAAAATTTAAGTATGCCATGGATGTTTAACCATAGGTTCAAGACTGCTGTGAGATAAAAAAGGTTGAAAAACAACTGCTCTCTTCCAGGGCTAGAAGCCTTCTGCACGGAACGTGTCCACGCAAGCTACATTCTGCAGGATTCTGTTATGCGCCATTCAGGTACACTGCCAGGTAAATGGTGCGCCCTGGGGTTGTGTCACAGCTGTCCTGATTCTCTCATCACTGGGGTTACGTCCTGGGGACAGACTGGGATGCCACCTTCATCTGTGTACCCAGCACCACCACCCTGGTTGGAACAGCTGACTGGGATCCAGCAAAACGCATCCTACGCCAGTCTGGCCTTCTGGGTGACAGCGAGGAGTAGATACAGAATAAAGATCTGAGGGTGGAAAAGCCCAGGCCCAGCATAAATTACATATATTTAGGAACCGTATTTTTGCATGGATTGGAGTGGGTTCTGTTGAGGAGAAATTTTGTCAGAATGATGAATTCCAATATCATGCCTGACAACTATCTTCCTCTTCAAGTCGTTGTTTAAATAAGATATGAAAGGGAACAAAACAAAATAAAGGAGGTTGGGACCCAAGCCTTAAATTGGGCTCCTGTGAGCTGGGGTGAACCCCTGGGAGGTTTCCTTACATGCCAAATAAGCCGAACCTGAGACCAACGCGGCTCACACGGCCTTCTCTCTTAATGCCACTCTCTTGCATTAGCTCCTCCAAACTCGTTGACTTATGGTAACTCTGGGAGAAAAGGCAAAACAGGGCAGAACTGAAGAGGATTCTCAGCCCTGAAGCCGTACATGTGGTTTTCAGTGGGAGGCCTTTTGCTTGGGGACTTGGCAGGGAGAGAGTCATATCAGAAATGAGGTCGCTGTGATTTTCAAAATGCTTCACAGTTTACTAAGGATTTTTATTTGGGGCCCTTTTGTGAACCTCATCACAGCCTGACCATGTTGTAAGTCACTGTCATCATTAGTATTTTATTCATGTGAAACTCAACTTGCCCTTTGTTCACTCACGTAACCGTGTGGAGTCGAGACCGCACTTCAGAGCCCAGAATTTCCTCTGTGACCCTCCTGTGGACCAGGCGGCCTGTCCAACCCGGAGCTCCTGTCTGTTATCACCAGACCCAGCAGAAGACAATGCCCTGCTTCATTCCCCCACTAGAAGATCAGCGTTTGCATGAAAAACCAGCCGGTACTGGGACTACTGGTGTTTACAAAACTTGAGACCAACCCTTGACATATTCACAGACATCATCTCCTCCTAAGAAATCACTTCAGTCATTCTTTAGAAGCTGAAGAAAACACTCATCCCGTACAATCTGTAAATGCCCACGTCTCCTTAGGTTTTCATCACAATCTTGGCCTTCATCCTTCCAGTGTCATCAACAACTGTTACATTTTGGAAAGGGTCACCGGAGCAGCCCTAAGGAGTAAAGAAAATTTTAGGCCTCATCTCACAGGTTGAATAAATTGGAATTGGAGACATCATTGACGTCCGGGCCGTTTGGATGTGTCTCTGTTTCTTGCCATGGCTCCTGAGTCTGAGATCCAGCTGATGGCAGAATGCCCATCTCCTTTGTCCTTCCAAAATGGTGGAGCTGGTGTTTGTGAAATGTACAGATTCTTGAGGTCCACCTTGAAAAGATGAAGTCAGAATGTCCAGGTTTGGGTCCTAGATATTCAAGCACACTTAAGTCAGAAATACTGCCAGAAAAAGATTGACCTGATTGTGCATGCAGGAACAAAGCTCTGTTACAGGCTTGTTCTCTAGGTAAGTGTATAAGTATACATCAAACTTTTTGCAGCTTTCAGCAGCACCTCCACAGCGTCAGAATGAAGTAAGAATGAAGACTCACTTCTCTGGGGTATGTATCATTATGACTCAGAAGATTTGGAAGATCAGATGCTCACCTCTCTTCAAGATGGCAGAAAACACTACGAATTTGATGAAAGGACAAAACAGCATTTTTTATCAAGTCAGCTGTTATTTTTTACTTAATCTCTCCAATCTGCATATTTCTAGGAAAGTAAGCAAATATATGATCAAACCCTAAATTCTGTCCATGTACATGCGGCTTCTACTTGACGAAATCAGAAAGAAAATGACACTTAAACCAACAATCCCCAAAGAACGCCCAGGGGGAATAAAACATTTTTTAAAAGTCTTCAAATAGTATGTCTTGCTTAGCCATTAGCTGTGTGCAAGACTGGGGGAAAGTGCTGGAAAGAACACTGAGAAACCCTGTGAAATGTTAAGTTATGGTGCAGCTCCACCCAATGGGTTTCTGCTGAATTTCACTTGTGCCGAGAAGCACTGTCTGTACTTAGTGGCATCTGAATTTGTATTTCACCGATTACAATTATATGAAAGGCAAAA
Source organism: Arctocebus calabarensis (assembly GCA_963573935.1). Lineage (NCBI taxonomy): Eukaryota > Metazoa > Chordata > Mammalia > Primates > Lorisidae > Arctocebus > Arctocebus calabarensis. Next base: position 13,326 of record CAUYON010182111.1, on the reverse strand, counting down.
GAAAGGGCTGGAAGAAATAAATCCAGATATAGACAGATTTTGATATGTCAGGAAATCTTGGAGTCAATATATTTTCTATTTTTAAAGTAGTTTCCACATTTTGTCCACCTATTATCTATATTTTTATATCTATCTAAACTTTGTGGATAAAAGACAAAAATGACATTCAACGGGAAGCATCTTGCAAAGTGCTGAAGGCAGCGTTTGTGCATCTTCACGATAAAGGGTTGTGCTGCTTTAGCTCTTTGTAATTAGTTGTGACTTGTGATAGAAAGAAGCATGATAGTTCCATAGAAACAGAAGCGTGATAATTGCATCGTACTTCCACCTTTTCCATTATCTTGGTTTGCTATTGTGGGCAAGTAACTTAATATCTCTACTTCAGGTTGCTCTTTAGCGAGACGCAAACAACCACACTGCCTTCTGCTTTCACTCTGGCATCGAGAACGAATTGAGGCAATGATGGGAAAGAATCATAAGTGCACGGGAAAAATATTCATGAATATTCTGCAAGATAACTTTCCTTTATTTCTTGAGGCAGTTTAGAAATGCTTGCAGTCCAACACTTTTTGAAAAATAAGCAGGGCTAAAAAACAAAATTGAGATAAAAATCAAAAATGAATAAAATAAGTAGCAATGAAGTTTGTTAGTTAAGCATAAGGAATGTGTACGTACTTTCTGAGTCAGTTCAGCTATAAAAAAAATCCAAATAAAGTGAGACAAAAGTTAATTTTTCCTTTCATATGACAGTTTAACTGAAGAAGAACATCCAGGCTGGCAGAGAGACTGTGTCATTCAAATTCCATTGTTACGAATTTATTTGTACAACTGTCCCTTGCTGTAAGAGTGAGTGAGAAACATGGGCAAATGGGTGAAAATGGTTTTCTGCTTTGTTTTGTTTTAGGCTAGCTGGCATTCTTCTAGTTTAAGCTGGGTCTTCATAACAGTTTGTGAAATTATTGGACGGAATCAACATCTTATGTTGACTCTCCACTTGGCATCATCCCTTCCCACGGCTTTTACTTACTTCCGTACAATACTGATTCTCAAAGTTACCAAAGTTCCCCACGTTACACCGGGTCCAGCTTTTAACTGCAGATTAGTGTAGTGACAAGTCCCTGCTCTATGTGGATGGGGAACATCTCCAATTTCACTTGTCAAATCAGTTAACGGTACCAAAATCCACCTTAAATCTAGGATCTGGTCTTAATTCCTCCACTTGAGGTCAATCCCTAACACTTTCCTGTTGTCCTTTTTTATTGTGTTTTTCAGAGCAGAGTGTGGCATCCCAACCCTGTATGCTTAGTCTCCCTAGCAGGCGGGCGTGGTCAAGTGACTAAGTCCTGTCTAATGGGACCTGGGCTGAAGTCACACACGCAGCTTCCAGATGGCGCCGGTGTGAAGGGAGAGCAGAAACTGGAACTCTATCGGAGGGAGGAATGCTTTGGAAAACAGTTCAACAATTTCTTACAAAATTCAATATGAACTTATCATACAACCCAGAGATTCTACTACTGGATATTAACTCAAGAGAAATAAAAGTATCACTGAAACGAAACAAAAATGTGTCCACACAAAAACTTGCACATAGATGGTTTTAGCAGATTTAATCAGAGGAAAGAAAACCTGAACACAAAGATTGATTAAAAGATGAAAGTATAAACAAATCATGGTCTTTCTATCCAATGGAATAGTCCTCGGTAAAAAAAAGGAACAAACTGTCTTTACATTAACATGAGTAAATATCAAAAACACTGTGCTAAGTGAACAAAGACTTACGCGGAGGACGACAGACAATATCATCCCGCTTACAATGAACCCTAACACAGAAAAGTTACTCCCGAGGGTCAGAAGGGAGATCGGTGGTTGCCTGGAGCTTCAGGTGAGTGGGGGTATTGATGGCAAAGCAGTGAGCAGACACTTTCATGGGATGTAAAATAGATATTTCATCCTAAAAGGGTTCTATCTTGATTTTGTTGGTACTTATACAAATGTGCTGTATGCAATTTCTGAAACTCGTAGATCTGTAGAATTAAGATGTCTGTAGCTTATCGTAAGTATAGAAACCTAGATAAGTTTGATTACAGGAACAGATGATCTGATTTACAGTAGAGACCAAATGGTAGCAATTAAAAATTAATCATGTCGGAAAGAGGTAATTTTCAAACATAGTAATGTACATGATCATTAGAAAAATGTTTGAACTCATTGTGAAGGAAATATAAGTTTAAGATATAATTTTCACACGATGATTATTGAATAAACAAGGTTGGGCCTTTGTTGTTCTTCTTCCATTTCTTTTTTCACATTTCCCTGACTTCATGGTAGCTTGGTGGCAGGAATTGGCCCCATCCTTTTAGACGAGTAATAAAGGCCAGAGCAACACAACAGGGGACCTGAGTTTCTTTTAACTCAGGACACATTGTCGTCTGCATTTCTTATTGCCTGCCATGTGAAAGAGAAGCCCGTGTTCATTTCCTTAATCTACTGTTAGGGGGCATCTTAGTCTAGAGGCCATTCTCTGCTCCAACAAAATGACCAAGTCCTTAATACAATCACTACAGCAGTCCTTCCCTGGACTGTGGCCTTGGCCTTTTCCTGGTCTACGAGTCTTTTGGCTCCCCATATCCAATTTTCCATGGTCACCCATGTAATCTCAAAAAATCTGCTCACTTTAAAACTTGTTTGTGACTTCCTGTATAAAGTGGAATGGGGTCCAAGCCCCCTGTTCAGCCCCTGAGCCCCATCTCCCAGCCTACCGCTCCATCCAAGCCCCCTGTTCTGCCCCTAATCCCCATCTCCCTGCCTACCACTCCAAGCAGAATCTTCTCACTCCCTTTATTCACCACATTTAAACCATATTCTCACTCTTTCCACCCCTGGACAGCCCAGCTTTCCCCACAGCTGGATCCTCATTTCACATGGGCTCATTGCAAACTTCACTTCCCCAGAGCAGTTTTCTCTGACTGTGCTACCTAAGCCAGGGTCCCAGCCTAGGATGGTGTCTATGCTATTGATATGTTGTAGCACCTTCAGAGGATACACCTAAATTGGTTTAAGAGTATGTTGTATTTTTCTTTCCAATAATATATGAACTCAGTAAGGCAGTTTTCGAATTTTAATTCACTGTCCTAACTCCCTCAAAACAGTAGCTGGCATATTACAGGTACTCAGTAATATATGTTAAATGGCCGTTTGAATATTCCCCTTGATTTAATGTGTTTACGTTACCTTTTATCGTGTCTTCATCCCTATAAATACTATGGGTCATGTCTTATTCCTTGGCCTCTCAGCTAATCAATGCCAAGTCTACTGACTAACTTTGACATATCAGCAATGTCTCTTCCACTCTCCTTCAGCCCTGCCTCCTCCGTCTCGGCCCAGGCTGCTGGCATCTCCTACATGTGACAACAGCCCTTTAATCAATCTCCCCACTTTATGAGTTGTATGATTTCCTTTACCTCTTTTCTTCCCTCCTTTTCCACTTCTCCCGAGCCCCTTGAATCCTCTAAACTATGGTAATATGTTAGCTCCCTGCATGGAAGTTTGTATGTGCTCTTTTTTTTCCTATCCAGAACACTCGCTGGTTTCACCCACCCACTAGACAAGTCTGGTGCTCCCACCCAGCCTGAACATCACCAACGGGAGGGGGCCCTGGAACCCCAACTGTTGAGCTAGTGACCTTCCTCTCTCTGACCGTGTTCTCAGTTTTGGCTGTCAGTGTTCTGAATTCTCACCAGTATCCCCATTGAGATTGTATTTACCAGAAGGTCAAAATACAAATCTGTCTTGTTTATAGTTCTAGGCATTATATACAAGAACACCTCCAGCACAGTGTGTCTTTAATAAGTATTCGGTGAATGTCTGAATAAGAATCACCTTCCCCAAAGGTAGCTATGTGAGGTGCATTCTAACTTTCTGAATTAATGTGAAAATGGCTATACAGGCATGTTAACCACAGTGGGAATGAGAATGGCGTCTCCAGTTTGTTCTGTGGTGGAGGGAGTTGGCACAACTGCTCTGGAATATTTTGGAAGTAACTTCTGCAAAGGTAAGGCTGTCATAAAATATTTCATAAAATCTAATGAAAAATCTGCTCATGGGGATCAGAACTGTAGGAGAATAAAGCTGATGAAAGCAAATTACTGTTAGGCATCGCTTGTCAAACAAACCTTGCGACTCTTGTTTTGTGCCTCCCAGTTTGAGTGCATAAGAGAAAAAATGCAAATTTTCCCTATGAAGTATGGCTAACAGTGCATGAATCTCTAGAAGACAGTAGGATGCACTTATTAAAACTTGGCAAGGATCTGAAATGAATGAGTTTCCCTCTGAAACACCAGCTTTTTTTTTTTTTAAGATTAGCTTTACTCTAAAGCTGTATCAATTATAAATAATTATCTGCTAGCAAAACTGGCACAGCTAAACTTAAAGCAAATAAACCAAGAAATTGAACTGATTAAAAAATAAAGAAGGGATTTTAGCTTTCTTGAGGAAATGGCTTCACAGGCATACAGAATGACTTTCCTGTCTATGTCTATGTAGGAATATTAATTTAAAGGCATGAGAGTCATAGATTGATGGTCTACTGTTGTTTAGAAGAACTCCCTAGGAATCTTGTACTTTGGGCTTGCCTTATAAAGAAAGTGACTTTATTTCTGCTTTATGATTCTTCTGGTGGGTCATTTTAGTCAAGATTCTTTGTTCTGCACTGTCAAAACCACCTCATGCTAGTTTACGTAACAAAGGGGAATTTGTTCTGAAGACACAGGACTGTATCGTGTTGAATGTAGCTTGTCATCTTCAGAAGAGATAACCTGGACAAGGTACCTTTGGTCTTTGCCTCCATAACCACCTGTCTCTCCCTTTCCCTCCTTTTTTTTTTTTAATGCTTTTATCCTTTCTGCTTTTTTTCTTTCTTTTGTTCACATAGGAGAACACTGCTGTCCCCAGTGTCTTTCTCAGTCTCAATTAGACTTCTCACAAGAGAGAATCTGGCTGGTCCAGTTCGGACTCTTACCCAACAAGCCATTGTAAGCACAGGCTGGGTTAAGCAGGAAAATACGGTTGCCAAGACTCATGATCCTGAGGTGGGACTAAGAAATACTAACCTTATGCAATCATGCACCAGATAATAATGTTTCGGTCAAGGACAAACCATGGCCAAGTACAATGGCCCCATGGGCTGGTGATGAAGCTAAAAACTTCTCATCGCCTGAGGACATCATGGTGGTGACCCCAATGCTACGTAGACCCAGGCTAACATGTGTGCTTTTGTCTTACTTTTTAACTAAAACTTTTAAAAATTAAAAAAGAAAAGATTTTAAAATAGAAAACAACTCAAAGGAAGTGATGAGGAAAGGCATAATTTTCATACAGTCATGTAATGTGTTTGTGTTTTGAGCTGTGTGTTATTAAAAATGAGCTAAACAATTAAAAAAATAAAAAGTTTATAAAGTAAAAACATTAAGGTTAATTCATTTTTAAAAATATTTGTTATATATTTTTTTGTTGTGTAAGTATACCATATTTATAAAGTCTACAGTACTCACTGATTTAGCAGAGTGAATTCCAGTCCTGCAAGTAGCTATAGAAGTATGTTATTGGGCAGTGCCTGTGGCTCTGGGAGTAGGGCTTTGGCCCTATATACTGACTGTGCCAGGTTCAAACTCCACCCTGGCCAAACTGCAACAACAACAACAACAACAAAAATAGCCGGGGGTTGTGGTAGGTGCCTGTGGTCCCAGCTACTCAGGAGGCTGAGGCAAGACAATGGCCTAAGCCCAAGAGCTGGAGGTTGCTGTGAGCTATGACACCATAGCACTCTACTGAGGGTGACAAAGTGAAACTCTGTCCCTAAAAAAAATAGAAGTATGTTGTTATTAATCTTTTAACAATAAGTAAATAGATATATAATTTGACCATACTTTTTCTGCCCTTAGATATGTTTAGGTAAAAACATACCATTGTGCTACAGCTGCCTACATAAGTCAGGACAGTGACATTCTGTGCAAGTTTGTCCCCGAGGTGAGTTGCAGGCGACACCATCTAGGACCCTGTGAGCTACTCTGTGACGATTGCACAACAAACGATGCATTGAGCGAGCACATCCCTGGTGTTAAGCAATGAATGACTGTGTTGAACTAGAGGCTATGGTGAAAAATGAAAGAAAAGAATGTTATTTATGTTCAAAAAAAGTGTTCAAATAAATTTTACTTTTTAAAAACCTTGTCACGCAAATTCTGGGACCAGTGACAAGCACAATTCAAAAGTTTCATATGAGGAGTGTTGGCCTTGGCGAAACCAGTGTGGGGACCAGTGCCAATTCTTCTTTCTTCCCAGTCAGGGGCATGTGTACTTGTCTCTGATGTATAAAAGACACAGAAAAGATGTCAGGATGACAGTGAGACGCTCATCCAGATCGTCAGCCTCATTCGTGAGACTCTGCAGTCACACGGCTGGATAAAGGAGGCTGATTGGGGGTTTCTTATTGGTCTTTTTTAGGAGTAATGAATGAGTCTGTCTCAGATGGTCACTCCCATGGCTCTTTTGAAGCCTGGGACAATTCCAAGTCTTCCTTTAGCTCTGGTGACTATATGCTGATGATAACCTAATACATACGGCCAACTCCTATCAAGCCCCAATAACCTATCACAAAAGTAAAAACTTCAAAACTGAGCTTACTCCTGCCCTGCCTCCTGCACCCCACTCTCTGTGAACTTGCCGTTCCTCTGTTGTTGTGCTTTAAGGACAGGGCCTTGCTGTGTTGCCCAGGCTGGAGTGCTACGGTGCCATTATAGCTAACTGCAGGGTCACTGGGATCACAGGCACGTGCCCCCACACTGAGCTGGGGTGGCCTTGTCCAGCGGCTCTTGGCTGGGTATCAGTACCGTCCACTTAATCAACCAGGGGATCAACTCCAGGGGTCGACAGTTCCTGGGGAAGGAACAAAGAAAACACATTCCCTTGGGAGAACGGAATTCCTTGGGAGCTTACAAAACCCTTTGCATCTACGTCACTTAGTCTGGTGACCTCTGCATTGATTTATTCAGATTTATCTTTTCCGTCTTTGATTAATATAGTCATGTTTTAAGCCTGTCTCTTTGTCTCCATTTATTCCTTTGCTAAATCTGTACATTGCCAGCAGAATTACCTTTGAAAGATGCTGCTATATGCTTAAAAATCTGCCTTAAAAACCATTTTGGAGTTTCCACTGTAGAAAGGGTAATGTTCAACGATCTTTCTCGTGTGACCCCAGCACAGCTTTTCTTTTCTTTCTTTTTTTTTTTTTGTAGAGACAGAGTCTCACTTTATTGCCCTCGGTAGAGTGTCATGGTGTCATACAGCTCACAGCAACCTCCAGCTCTTAGGCTTAGGCGATTCTCTTGCCTCAGCCTCCCGAGTAGTTGGAACTACAGGGGCCCACCACAACGCACGGCTATTTTTTTGTTGTTGTTGCAGTTTGACGGGGGCCGGGTTTGAACCCACCACTTTGGTATATGGGGCCAGCGCCCTACCCACTGAGCCACAAGCGCCACCCAAGCTTTTCATTCTTATCTCTGTGCCACGTATTGTTTGAACTACGCAGGAATTCTGGCCACAACACAAATGTGTAATGTAATGTCCTAATTCTTTTTCAACCTACTGGTTAATACATGTCAAATTAATCATTAAACCCTCAGTTTTCTCAAGGACTGAGACGGTGTCTTCCTTCACCTTTGATCCATCTTCGACAAGTGCCTAGAATAGAACGGGGTTGAGTAAATGTTGATTCTATGCAGCTATGCACATTCAATAATTCTATACACTGATTTTTCAAGTTGGAATATGCTGTACAGGGCAGGAATCAAAACTGTATCATACATCCTGATGTTTCTCTTCTACTTGTGAAACATCAGCAATTGTCTTGTTTTACAGAAATTTATTTGTTCAAAAATTCTGTGTCATGGACGACAGGCAGAAATTACCAAGCTGAGAAAAATTATAAAAGGACAATGTCACCTCTTAGCTATAAGTTTCTTCTTTGTTCTTCTTTAAGTTTAGTGATTCAGATGCATTGAAATATATTTATAACACACTAATTTCGGTTTTTGAGGAATTGTTTTTGTTATTTTCTGTTGCCTCTAAAGCTCAGTTACCCTTGATGAGTTGAAGAACCCCAGACATATGTAATGGGATTTTATATTTAGTATCTGCAGAGGCATAAAGAAAGTAGACTGTGTAAAATTAAAACCACATTTCAGGGCTTGTAAAAAAGGACACAGTAGAAAACTTGTTTTTCTCTCCTGAACTGACCACTCACATCTGCCTGTAAAATATTTTTAAGGAATAAGAAGGGGATGGACATTGAGAACCCTTTCAGAACGCGGTTCATATGCCATGCGTCCCATTTCCTGCCAAAGTGGGAAGGTAAGGCACCACTGAAATGTCACTTCAACAATTAAAAACATGATTTGTTCATATGCCACAGTTTATTTAATTCGTTAGAGAAGGACTTAGCAGAATAGCTAAGTAAATCTGGGTCAAAGAGGGCAGTGCCTGTGGCTCAACAGAGTAGGGCACTGGCCCCATATGCCAGAGGTGGTGGGTTCAAACCCAGCCCTGGCCAAAAACTGCAAAAAAAGAAAAAAAAGAAAAAGAAAAATCTGGGTCAAAGAAAATTTGGTAGACTGAATGTATATGGACATTGAGGGTAAAAATCAGAAGATGTCTAGGGTAGTTACAAAACTGGTTAGAGTTCTACAGTGCACTAAAACAGTCACCTTTGGAATTATTTAAGAGACAGATTCTACTTACATGTCTAAATATAAATGATATGAAAGATGCAGGTGAAAATATTTACAAACATATAACATTCCAAAATCAGAGCCCATATTAATGGTAAGTGGCTACCAAACAAAGCAACATTTTCTTAGGCCCCATTTGGGTTGTCTTTGACAGTGATCTAGCACAGCATTGAATGGGCTTGTAGTGGATTTCTGTTATTTCTAAGCTCTGGCTAATACTTGCTGACCTGCTCTGACCCTCATTTCATGCCTACTAAGATGTATATCAATGGGTCCCCGCAGTTGGGGACAAAGGGTATTGGTTTTTGACTCTTGGCTGAATTGTCAGAAGAGCAAGTGTTAAGGTGCAAGTCAGATATAGAACATGTGAGAAGGTGAGAGAAAGCGGCTCAGTACAAATTCTGTCTGGGAAGGTCAAGGAGGAAGCAAGAATAATCTTGGGTGTGCACAGGCTCAGGAAGCGAAGGTCATAGGAGAATACACCACCTGCGTCAGAAGGAATGTCGGTGGGAGGTCCCTGGCGGACATGGGAGAGCTGACTCTGGAGAACAAGCCGCTGTAAACACCTGCTAAGCTCAGTGCCAGTCAAATTAGAACGTTTCTGCCTTGGTCTTTATTCCTCCTTTGGTTGTAATGGAGCCAATTAATTAGATGGAAACAAGAATGAACAAAGAGGACTAGAAATAGAACCTTTTTCAACAAGTTCTTGACTTACGGCTTTCATTCATTCAGTAGGCCCATCTACTGCAAAAGGGAAAAACTGTGATGTTTAAATGTAAAATTTTAACACTTAAATGAAAGGACATTTTTCCTACTCATCTAAAAACTTATTACTTGAAAGTGATCAGAAATGGCCTGGGCTCTGCCATAGTTGTCTATCAGGCAGCACGCTACCAAATATAAAATAAAATTACTTAATGAGTTGAGCTTGCTCAATTGAAGTGCATATGTGTATATGTGTGTGTGTGCGTGTCTGTGTGTGTGAATGAGAGAGAGACACACACAGAGAGAATATATACCTTTTTAAGCGTGACCTTGCAGCTGTCCTTGCTATTCTTTGAATTCGGCAAGTCCATGCTGTAAGTGTTGGCATTTGTCAGTAATTTTATCTCTTTTAAAATTGAATATCCCTAGTTCAGAAAACTTGCCTTCAAGTCCTGTCTTCACAGTGCCACAAAGAAACATGATTTTGCAAAAATCCTCAGGAACACTGTGCTTCCCGCAGAGATGTGGTGACCTTTCTTGTTAGTTAAATGCACTTTGCTTCCGTGGAGAGAACACATCTCTCCAGAGCTTTCATTGTTCACATTTCATTTTGTCACCAATCTTGGTCCTGAAAGATGAGCACTTAATACATTTTATTTTACTGTGTGACTTGGCTTGGGCTTAATATTTGCCTGTTATTTTTTCTAACTGTGCATAAGCTATTTTTCTAAATAGAAGTAAGATAATGTTCTTTCAATGCTTCCTGAAAGTGGTGAACTCTTATACATATTTTTATGAGTTTAAGCTTTTTATTGTGCAAGTTAATGCATTGCAGAAATTCTTTTTTAAATCTTAATACAAATTCTAATGGTTCACCAAAAAAAAAAAAAAAGTAACCCCTCAGAACACTGGGTCAATTCAGAAATTCTTTTTTGAAGTAAAAGTCTTTTGCAAAAGAAGACTTTTGAGAAGTTTTATGCAAAATCCTGCTCTTTATTGGGATAGAATTGGAGTTTGTTTACTATTTCCCCATCTGGAATTTTCTTCCCTTAATTGTCTCATGTCTTTATCTTTCCCTGCACTCAGGGACTCCCATGGCCATATAATCAAAAATAGAATTCTTCATTATTTTCTTTTCATTTATTGTTTTATTTTTCTTCATTGATACAGCTTTACACCTTTTCATTGCCTTTTTGCCCCTATTCACGTGTAAATTTGAAAACAGGAAGAGCTTTGGTTTTTTTTCACTGCAGCATTTTTTGGGGCCTACAACAATTAACTTTCAATAAATATTGTTGAATAAATAAATAAACAGATGAACAAATGCATGAATTCTGAAAATATCTTTCCTGATAATTTGAGGATCTTACCTATATGGGAAATGCAGTCTGAGTCTGCACAAGAAAACTATTAATAGTAGTATTACACATCTACTTGAAACTGGTCCTTGTATTAGATTTAAAGGAAGGGCCTGGTGAAATTATACCACGAGTGCTACGGTAGCAACTGACACAGCCACAGCACTGCCACTGTCACCATTTCCAACCGTTCATTAATATTAACCACTTACTGTGGGCCTGGCTTCGAGCTAAGGACTTACCGCGCATTGTCTGATTTACTCCCATGCTCCCCGTGTATGGAGTCAGTGTACTCAATTAAACTGTTAACTCAGCCAAGGTCACACAGCAGAGTAGTGTAGCGGGACTGGGACTCAAAGTCAGGTTTGCCTGAAGCCAAAATCCATATTCATAACCTGAAGATTGTCATTGCCTTCTCTTATCCATGTTGATTATAATGTTTCACCATTGAATCTGCCTGAAGAAATCATTAAACGTTGTCTTAAGGGGGTAACAGTGGGCATGTCAGTGTAGAAAGCAATGATGCTATAGTATCTTAACTATGATAGTGAAGTGTATTGGTCCAGCACCAAAATAGACACAAAGTGGTGAAGCAGGGTAACCAAACCCACGTCCTGCTTTGCAGTATGTAAAACAGAGGTAAAAGTCAAAGATAAAATCTCATCACAGGTGCTACCCATTCAGAGCAGAAAAGTTGGAGAGGTACTGAACCTGTGTACTTGTTTTTGCTTTTGTTTTCATCTCTCTCTCTCTCTATGTATATGTGTGTGTGTATAAACATATATAATACACACACCATGGCTCCTATATTTGTCTTTAAAAAAGAGTTCGGGTTTACCTAGAGATCTGGACTCTCTTCTGGACCTTGCCTGTGGCTGCCTTTCCTGACACGTGGGAGTTCTGAGACTAAATTACTTGGATTAAAGTTCGGGAGGGCCATTTGGTAGCTTGATAATTTGGGGTTAAGCTAATCAAATTTTCTGGGCCTTAGTTTTCTCAGCTGGAAATTGGTTTGCTATGAGGATGAATCAAATATCCCCCCAGGTTCTTTGGTGCTGGAACAGGCAGGGACTGGATGGGCAGGTCCCTAACTGCAGAGACCCCTCTGTCTGGAACACACCTGCGGGTCCCTAACCACGGAGACCCCTCTGTCGGAACACACCTGCGGATCTCTAACCACGGAGGTCCCTCTGTCCGGAACACACCTGCAGGTCCCTAACCGCAGAGACCCCTCTGTCTGGAACACACCTGTGGGTCCCTAACCGCGGAGGTCCCTCTGTCCGGAACACACCTGCGGGTCCCTAACCACGGAGACCCTTCTGTCCGGAACACACCTGCGGGTCCCTAACCGCGGAGGTCCCTCCGTCCGGAACACACCTGTGGGTCCCTAACCGCGGAGGTCCCTCTGTCCGGAACACACCTGTGGGTCCCTAACCGCGGAGGTCCCTCTGTCCGGAACACACCTGCGGGTCCCTAACCGCGGAGACCCTTCTGTCCGGAACACACCTGCGGGTCCCTAACCGCGGAGGTCCCTCTGTCCGGAACACACCTGCGGGGTTTCTCCGCCTTCCTTCCCGTGACCGCCCCTTCTCTCTCTGGTCGCCGGCTCCCTTGCTCCCTCTGCAGGTGACGGTGGCAGGGACCAGGCTTTCTGGTTGCTATGGTACCGAGGTAACGCGGTAACCGAGGAGACCGCGGCGGAAGCTCCTGGCTGCTGGCCGCCCCGCCGAGGTGACGCCAAGGCCGGGGCCTGCGGGTCCGCAGGTGGGTGGCGGCTGCGGAGGGCGGCGGTGGGCGGCGAAGGGACCGGGCCGGGCGGGGGCGGACGCTGCGCTCGGGTGGAGCCGGCGGGGCCGGCTGGTGACTGCGGAGCCCCCGCCCGTGCAGGCCCGGGCTGGAAGCCTTGGTGTCAGTAAAAGACTTCCCAGCCCGCGGTGCTAATGGGGAAAGGCATGGGCGCGAACCTCAGAGGGCGGAACGACGGACTTCACCCTGTGCCCTTCCTGCAACCCACCGTTTCACACCGGCTCGCCCCTTTTACCTTTGAGGTCATATGCGCCTCAGGACTGGTCTGGGGACCCGAGAAACACAGCGCCCCCTGCGCCCCTGCACTCCTGCGCCCCCGCACCCCTGCACCCTCTGCACCCCTGCACCCCTGCGCCCCTGCGCCCCTGCGCCCCCTGCACCCCTGCACTCCTGCACCCCTGCGCCCCCTGCGCCCCCTGCACCCCTGCACCCCTGCGCCCCTGCGCCCCTGCACCCCTGCACTCCTGCGCCCCTGCACCCCTGCACCCCTGTGCCCCCTGTGCCCCCTGCGCCCCCCGCACCCCTGCACCCTCTGCACCCCCTGCACCCCTGCGCCCCCTGCACCCCTGGACCCCCTGCACCCCTGCACCCCTGCACCCCCTGCGCCCCCTGCACCCCTGCACCCCCTGCGCCCCCTGCACCCCTGCATCCCCTGCGCCCCCTGCACCCCTGCA
>CAUYON010182109.1:0-10013 GCA_963573935.1 Arctocebus calabarensis | reverse complement strand
TGTAAAGTTTGAAAGTTTGAGCAGGACCTAGCGGGTTGGGAACTGCACTGGCAATTATAAAATTGCTAGATGAGTGGTACAGAGAGTAACTTGAGGGTTCAGAAGACTGAAGATGACAAGAGAAAGGGCTTATGGAAATGGTCAATTATTATTGTCATTATTTTGAGACAGAGTCTTACTCTGTCATGCCGGGTAGAGTGCTGTGACATCATAGCTCGTAGCAACCTCAAACTCTTGGGCCCAAGAGATCCTCTTGCCTTAGCCTCCCAAGTAGCTGGGACTATAGGTCCTCACCACAATGCCTTCCTAGTTTTTTTTTTTATTTTTTAATAGAGGAGAGAGCTTGCTCTTTTTCAGGCTGGTTTCTTAATTCCTGAGCTCCGGCATTCCACCCACTTGACCTCCCAGGGTGCTAAGATTACAGGTGTGAGTCACTGCACCTGGCTGAAATAATCAATTTTGACTGGAACCTTAAAGTATTGAGTGAATTTTTTCTTACGTTTGATTATGAATATTTCCTTTATTTTTTTTGAGACAGAGTCTCACTCTGTTGTCCAGGAAGAGTGCTGTGGCTTCAGTCTAGCTCATAGCAGCCTTAAACTCCTGGGTTGCAGCAATCCTCCTGCTTCTGCCTCCCGAGTAGCGGGGACTACAGGCATCTGCCACACAATGCTTTGCTTATTTTCCTAATTTTAATACAGACAAGGTCTTGCTTTTGCTCAGGTTGGTCTTAAACTCCTGAGCTCCAGTGATCCTCCTACCTCTGCCTCCCAGAGTGCTAGGATTACAGGTGTGAGCCATAGAGCTGGGCCTGATCATGAACATTTTCAAACTTGCAACAAAGTTGAAGTAATGCATACTGAACACCTTTATACCTACTGCTTACACTGTATAATTAACATTTTACTATTATCTGTTTTATCACATTAATCTATCTATTCATTTTTTCTGTAATCCATTAATCTGTCTTTTTTCTTCATGCATTTCAACATAGACTATTGATATCAGTATCTTCCCCCCAAACTAGTTTGGCATATATACTATCTTTTTTTTTTTTTTTTTTTTTTAAGACTGAGTCTCACTATTTCGCTGTTAGAGATGGTAGTAAGTCTAAAAAATGAGAGGAAATGTATGGTCAATCTAAAGAAACATTACAATATTAATGCAGCTGAACTAAGAAAGCCCAATCGAATTTAGTATTACCCTGCCAGTTTTGTTTATAGCAAAGGAATGCCAGGAGGAGAATGTATATTCACAGAGATGTCAGGAACTTATCTACTTTTGCTACCACATGTTTCTGTTTTTTTCTCCATTATTTATATTTCAAATATTTATAACCATTTCCTCCAGAGAACTTGAGTAACAGGTAGATTTGTTTTTATTTCTTTTCAAAAGAAAAGCTCACAGCAACCTCAGACTCTTGGGCTTAAGCGATTCTCTTTCCTAAGCCTCCCAAGTACCTGGGACTACAGGCGCTCACTACAATGCCTGGCTGTTATTTTATTGTAGTTGTCATTGTTATTTATCAGGCCCGGGCCTGGTTTAAACCTGCTTGCCTCATTGTATGTGGCCTGCACCTTAACCACTGAACTACGGGCACCAAGTCCTATTTTTATTTTTTATTATTTTTTTTCAGGCTATAGTGCTGTGGTATCAGCATAGCTCACAACAACCTCAAACTCCTGGGTTCAAGTAATCTTCTTGCCTCAGCCTCCTGAGTAGCTGGGAATACAGGCATCCACCACTACACGTGGCTAATTTTTCTTGTTCTTGCTCAGGCTGGTCTCGAATTCCTGAGGTCAAGTGATCCTCCTGCCTCAGCCTCCCAGAGTGCTAGGATTGCAGGTGTGAGCCACTGCCCCTAGCTTAAAAACATTATTTTTACTTGACAAATAAAAGTTTTGTGTATTTATTGTATACAGCCTGTTTTGAAATATGTCTACATTTTGGAATGCCTAAATCTAGTTAATTATCATATGCATTAACATCATTTTTGGTGGTAAGAACATTTAAAATCTACACTCAAAGCAATGTAGAGAAATATATTATTTTAAACTATAATCACTATGAGGTACAATAGATCTCTTGAGATTTGGGGAGATGTTTTACCTTGTTTATTTATTTTTTGCTTTTTTCTTTTAACTCATTTATGCCAGAGGTTGAAAGTTTTTAATTTTTTTTGCATGAAATTCACATATGTTACCTAGAAAAATTTGAGAAACAATAATTCGAAGAGAAAAAAATTTTTATTATGTTTCATTGTTGAGTTGTGTGGTATTCTTGAAATGATATAGTGGGCAAACCCACTGCTAAATTTACATAATGTATAAAATCATGTTTCTTATCATGAAGGTGGTGACACCTGCTATTCATTGTGAAATTCAACAGAATGCTTTACATACATATAATGCAGCATCACATTTTTCACATCAAAAAGTGTTGTTTTTATGATATTCAGCATGCTGCATTTGCTTCTTCTGTTTGACTATCACACGATTGATGCCATCATAATGTGAATCACTATTATGCATCTGAGTAGATCATCTTCTTTGGCCATGTTCTTTTCTCAAGCCAGTGCAAAGGAGAACAAACCTGAGTGGGAATGGTGGGGAATGAGGAAATAAAACACACAAGAGACAAAGATGGGATTGGAAGGATTGGAGCCGCTAAGACTACAGCGAGCACTGAACTGTGGAAACAGCTTTATTTATATAGTAAACAGCTTTATTTATATAATATCTAAACAAGGTCACTTATCTTAACAAAGTTGCAAATCTAGCACATGGGGTAGATTAATTTTAGGGAGGAAAAGCTACCTGATTTCTGGCAAAGGAGAAAAGCCATGTTCTAAAAGAATATTGTTGTTCAAGGAGAAGAAGCAGTTTGGGGTCTTTTCTTATTTTCTTTTTTTCCTGTTATCAGCATTTTTATTTAGTTTAGGATATGCTAGAATATAAACACATAACAATATACCCTTTCTTATCACTGGTAGTCTTTTACATAACTAACGTTTGTGGCTAACAGTATATATTACAAAAGAAAAACTACATCTATAAGTTATCAGAAAAGAAGCAAGGATATAGGAAAATATTAATAATACATTTTATATGAATTATAGGAGACAATTACAATGAAGATCCATTACTTTCCTCTCTAACTCAACTTCACAAAATAAAGTCAACATGTACTGTTTTGTGAACTGCTAAGAAAGGACAACACTGTGGTCCTTTCAAAAGATAGTCAAAGACGAAATGTTATCTTGACATCATACACTGTTCTTAGTTTTTAACTGGAGTTGAGCTTCCTTTCATAGTCTTCTTTAGGTGGTGGTAATTTGGCAAAATTTTCATCAAGAAATCCAGCTGTAGCATCTGAGGCTGTGATTGCTCAGTCTGCACCCGACGCAGGCAGTCTGCACCGTAGATCACCGTGTTCTCAGGGATGACTTGAAAGGTATTTAAGTTACAACAAGCCCCAATGATGCAACCACTTGTCAATATTACATTTCTGCCTACATATGCTTTTGATTCAATGACATTATTATCTCCTATTTTCATGGCTTGGGAATAACAGCCAACTTCAAACACATTATTGGTACCAATGATCATAGGTTTGGGTTCCACATCTTCAGTGTCAGGAGTGATATTATCTGGGTGAGCATTTATGATAAAGGCCTGTTCTTCTATTAGGTTACCTTCACCAATCACTATTAGCCCAGCTTCTGCAATAATTTGTGCTTTAGGGTGGATCACTGTCCTGGGTCCAATAGTTACATCTCCTCTAATTTCACTTTCTACACATACAACTGCTCCAGAAGCAATCTTCACACTCTTCTGAGCCTTATTCGCCATGGTACGGCCCCAGTCTCCAATCTGGGGTGTTTTCTTGAATGTCTCCCTGGTTGTGGGGGCATTGTTGCCTTACAGCCCATACTCCACAGCTCCTCCTTTTTATTTCTTAGTTTCAATTCATGAATAGATGATTTTCATTAGAGGAGTTGCTTGACTCTGGCTCTACAGAAGACTGGGAGAATACAAAATGAAACTAATATTAATATTATTCTAACATAATGCTAGACTGTCTTAGTGCTAGAGCCGAAGAAACATCGCTATCTATAATGATAGCTAATGCTGTAATACTTGCTATGATCATACCTGCAACTCTTTTTTTACGAGTTATACCATGATGTAAATACTTACTAAGTTCAATTAAAGTTTGTAAACCTGAATCGTCATACCATGGTTGTGTTCAATTTCAGGTAACATAACAAAAGAAGGTTGCTCAACTATAGTCACAGCATAAAAAGGAGCAATGTGACTAATACAATTGGATAAGTTGCAATTTAAACAATTTATAATAAAACCATGCTTAATCTCTGTTATAGAGATGTCAACAATTAGCAAGAGTCTTGGAGGTGGGAAATAGGCCATAATATAGTGTACAGTGCTGGAACTATTTTGCATTACTTCATTTGTAGGCTTCAGGACTTCTATTGGTTGAAGGGCAGCTGCAAAACACCAAAGGTCTTTATGAATGTTTCCTGATTCTGAAGTTAAAATGTTAGTTACCCATCCTCCAGCAGTTACTTGATTATTAATAGTATGAGAGAGTGGTGATCTTCTACACCAATCCCACAATTTTTCACCTACTCCTTCAATAGAAATAGAGACTGGAGAATTATAACACCACTCTATCTGGGGAGCTAAATCAAGGTGAATAGAAGGGGAATTACAAGGAGGTATTCCAGTGGTGGCTGGAATAGGTGATGTATCTCCAATTTGAGCAAATCCTCATTTAAAAATCTTTTGAAACTGAGCAAAACCTGGTGCTGGCTGATGAAAAAATGAGAGACTAAAGGCTATTTTCAATCCTTTGTGGAGAGTTGTGCAAAGCAGGTCTGGAGATCAGAATAAAACAGATACAGTGTAATTAAACTAATCCCATTGAGAAGTAAAGTAATTACTACTAGTGCCTCCTAATAATGTAGAGGCATTAGAAAAAACTTACACCAGAGTTGCTCCATTGGACTGGGCATAACAAAGGTGGATCAGAGAAATAACCTCAGTAAGGATTGGCTGATATAAAATTATATGGCAAGAGACAATGGCTATCATCACCAAAAAGAGCTTTTCAGGGGTAATTGATCTGCCACAATGTTGCACCAGGTTAGTTCCCTCTTGAGTCAGTCTCTTAAGTTGACCCCAGGTTGGAGGCTTCACTTTCTGTGATGGCTTGACTTGGTAGTAGATTACTCAGGGCATCAGTCTGAGCTTCCTCATTGGTGATACATGAAGTTTTCCTGGGTCCGTGTCTGACTAACCATTCAGGGAGCCACTAAGGACTGTCATCTGTTCTAGGAAAAACACAAACATATCCTTTCCCATATTAAAACAGGATCAGGTCCTTGCAAAATATCAGTCAGAGGGTCCTTCCATAATGCATCAGAATGCTTAGAATTGGGTGCATTCCAAATCGCTCTGCTGCTGTGTGCTCCTGGATATAAACATGTAAAGAATTTAAAGTAAAAGGGGCACATGAGAAAGAAGATTATGAGGTGTACTGGGGTATATCTTCCCAATTAAGTTGAAGTTTAAGAATGCGATGATCAATTACAATGATAATGGAGTAATTTCCTGTAAGTTGCCAGAGGCAGCACTGTCCTCCAAATATAAGGGTGACCAGCATTCCATAATATGGAGTTAAAATCCATTTTGGCATCATACTCAAATGCACCCATTCCAAAGAACCAAGAAGTTGCCATAACAAAGCAATAGGCATATGAGAAGTAGGACAAATTAGCAGATAAACAGGAAAATCAGGGTCAATGCAAGTAAGCTGTGCCCTTTGCAAAGCGCAGTTGACCTTGGTTAGAGCTTCTATTGCAGTGGGTGTTAAAGATGAGAAGATGAAGGGTTAGCTGGTTCTTTAAGAACGTCAAAAAGGGGGGTTAACTCTCCTGTAGTAAGTTTTAATGAGGGATGGAGCCAATTGATATCTCCCAGTAAGGAAAAGGGGGGAACACTATGTATCTTTTCTGGGGCTATACACAAACCAAAGGCAGACAGAATCCTGTAATTGGGTGAGAATAATGGTCAGGTGAGCAAAATGTCTTCTGTATAATGGGTAATATAAGCAGCAGGAAATTCTTGGAACTTACACTTGACCATTCCTGGAAGGGTCAGTACTTTGATTCTATCATTTGTTTTTTTGTTTTGTTTTTTGTTTGTTTTTCATCTATTACAGGGAAGCGAGGTGATAGATGTGGTGTCTCTCTGGCTGCTTCAGGATGAGGAGTGGCATGGCCTGCGTATAAAGAAGATGGGAGGGGGATAGATTATGACCAATGGCCCTATCATCAGTCAAGGTCAATGGGGAGGGGAGAAAGGCCAGAATTGAAAAAAGGGGGACAAATTGAGTTTCTTCAGGGAGAAAGTCTTGGAATGTGCCTTGTAGCTGCAGATGTTTAAAGGCTTCAAAGAGGTCATCTCAGTTTGAACATGTGAGAGTAACCAGGCATTTTGAGAAAAGGCATGGAGAAAAGAAAAAACTGGGGAGGAATGTTAAACATTCACCAGGAAGTTGGGCACCAGGGATTCTGATGAGGGTTAAGGTGGTGGGGACAGTACTTGATATTTCCAGTGAGAGTCCTCAAATGTTGGAAGTCTTTTTGTATGGTACAATTTTGTTCAAGCCTGGTGAATTCAGACTAGGGATCCACTAGGCAAATGGCCATGTGGGTGCTGTAAATAATAGTGTGAGGGCCTGTCCAGTGAGGAGACAGAGATCTGCAGGGCAAGGGAGACTTGAGGAGAACCTGTTGCCCTGCCAATTGAGTAATTTGTTGGTAGGCTTAAGGAGGATAATTTAATTGAGCTGCCAAAGAGGCTTGAGGTCCTTCTCCCAGAAGAACATCTGCAGTGAAAGGGGTATTTTGTTGCTGACTACGTTCTGCCTATTCTGTAGCATGATCAGCCCAGTCTGATATCCTTAATAAGTAATTGCCACCAGAAAGACATGTTTTTGCAATAGACTTCTAATTATTAGAAGAAAGAGCATCATTAAATAAAGTACCCACTAAGGCAAGAGTAAATGGAGCAGTTGGACCATATTGTGCACAAGTCTGTTTCAGCTCTCTGAGGGCTTTAAAAGGAAGAGGCTGATGCTCTTCCTTGAGCTTGATTGCCTTGTTGATCAACAGTTTCAATAATTGGAAAACGAGAAAAGCATCTAAAGAATCTCCTTGTGTATGAGCTTGTTCTAAGGTCACTTGCAATGGTGACTTGAAATCTTCCTGACATAATAAAATGAGGTGGTGGTGATAGAAATTTAAAGGGGGGGCAAGTGGCAGGCAAAGTGGCACAGACGGAGATGGAGGGGAGACATAAAGTCCAGGCATAGCCAATAACCCAGAGGAATCAGAGTCTTCATCTGAAAGAGAAGAGGAATGGAACGGTCCTTGTCATATTTTCATTCCTCATTTTGTAGGGCTTTTTGAGATCTAAGAGAAAGGGGTTTATCATACTTAAGTCTTTCTGCCAGAGCAGAAGGAGAAACATTTATCATATGAACAGGGGGACACATCTGTTCACGATTAGGATCTAAGCAGTCCATAACTAGTTCCCAAAGAGAGAAAGCATCAATAGGAACATCAGAATGTCCATTGGCTGTATAATAAGAATGCAGTTTCTCCCCTACTCTGTCCTAGGTAGCAGCATCAACAGTGCCTCCCTCAGGGAACCAAGGACAAACTTCTTGTATAAAGTGAAGAAACCGGTCTAATTGGGTGACGTGAATATGACAGCCACAGGTTTTTAACACAGACTTGAGCATTAGAATAAAGACGTCTCATTCCTTTGAGCCTGACTGTCCTATAATTTATGATTTGCAGTGATAGCCCCCAAAATATTACTTACCAACTGTGCAGTTGATCCTTTCTTTTCACAGGGGGGTTCCCTCACCTGCATGCACCCACTATCCCATACTCTGGTCCTTGTTCAGTGTGACACCTTTCGCAAACCAGCACAACGAGTAAACAAACCAGAGGGGAAATCGTGGGGAATTGAGAAAATAAATTGCACAGGAGACATAGATTGCATAAAAGATAAAGAGATGGGATTGGAAAGTCTGGGTCCAGCTGATGACTGCAACCAGCACCAAACTATGTGAACAGCTTTATGCATATAGTACGTAAACAAGGTACTACACTTGCTTATACTAACAATGTTGTAAATCAGCAAGAAAAGTGAGTAGGAATATTTTCATTTTACAGGGTATAAGGGAAGTAATAGTACATGGGGTAAAGTTTAATTTTAGGGAGAGAAGGCTATGTATCTTTACACAAAAGATAGAGAGGTATACAGAAGCTACTTGACTTCTGAAAGAGGGAGCAAGGAGAATGGACTATTGTTTTAGGAAGGGAGGAGAAGCAGTTGGGGGTAGTTCCTTGAATGCATCTCCTGAGCTGTGGGGGTTTTTGCGCCTCACAATCCACACTCCACATCTAGTCATGAGTACAGTACATTTGTCTATTTTTCAAAGTCTTCTCCTATTTCCTTTCTCAGGGTTTCATAGTTCTCTCTATAGAGATCATTCTCATCCTTCATTGGGTATATTCCCAGCTATTTCATTTTCTTTGAAGTGACTATGAAGCCTATTGTGTGTTTTATTTGATGCTCAACCTGAGTGTTATTGGCATATATGAAGGTTATTGATTTGAGTACATTGATATTACATCTCAAAACATGACTATATTTCTTGATCAATTCCAGGAGTCTTGTGATTGAGACCCTAGCTTTTTCTAAGTATACGATGACATTACCCATGAGTGAGAGTTTGTACTCCTCTGTCTTCATTTGAATACCCTCGATCTCCTACTCTTGCCAGAGAACACTGGCTAGAACTTCCAGCACTGTGTCAAATAGCAGTGGGTATAGTGGACATCTTTGTCTAGTTCTAGCTCTAAGTGGAAATGCCATTCAATCATGATACTGGTTGTGGGTTTGTTGTAGATGTCCTCTATCAATTTAAGAAAAGTCCCATCTATACTTATTTTCTTAACTGTTTTTGTCAGAAAAGAAAGCTGCATTTTGTCAAAAGCTTTTTCTGTAACTATTGAGAAGATCATATGGTCTTTTTTGCTGCTTTTTATGTGGTGAATTACATTTATGGATTGATATATGTTGCATTCTTGGGATAAATCCCACTTGATCATAGAGTATGTTTTTTAATGTGTAGCTGTATTCTGTTTGCTGGGATCTTACTGAATTTGTTTGTAATGATATTAATCAATGGTATCAATGTATAGTTTTTCTCATTTTGGATCCTACGTTGGTTTTGGTATCAGAGTGATACTTGCTTATAGAACTTGTTGGGGAGGAGTTCTTCCTTCTCTATGTTTCAGAATAGGATTTGCAATATAGGTACTAGCTCCTCTTTGAAGATTTGGTAGAATTATTTTGTAAAACTGTCTCTTCCAGAACGTTACTTTTTGAAGATATTGTAATAATTGTTAAAATTTTGATGTTTGATATTGGTCTATTCAGAATTTCTAATTCTTTCTGGTTGAGTTTAAGAAGGTGATGTGATTCCAGGTACTGGTACATTTCCTATATATTTTCAAATTTTGGGGCATAGAGTTTTTTTTGTAGGAATCAGTGCTTATCTTTTGTTTCTCTGTTTTATCTGTTGTAACTTCCACTTTTTAATTTCTGGTTGAGTTTATTAGAAATTTTAGTTTTCCATTTCTAGTTAATCTGGCCAAGAGTTTATCAATTATATTATTAATCTTTGCAAAGAAAAAACATTTTTTTAAATTTTTATTTTTTGTTAAATCATGGCTGTGTACATTAGTGCAATCATGGGGTACAGTGTGCGGGCTTCATATACAATCTGAAATATTTTCATCCAACCGTTCGACATAACCTTCATGGGATTTTCTCGTTTATTGTGTGAAAACATTTGTGTTCTGCATTTAGTAGGTTTCACCTGTCCCTTCTAAGATGCACCATAAGTGT
>CAUYON010182108.1:0-12719 GCA_963573935.1 Arctocebus calabarensis | reverse complement strand
TTCAAGATGCACTGTAGGTGCCCCCCTCTTCTCAAACCCCCACTGGAATAACCAGGAAGTTGAATCACTTATACTCAGACCCCCCCAACACAACCTAGAGTAGAAAGGTAACTTCGGGCCACAGCTGTCTCCTCCTCCCCCCCCCCCCCCGCCCCCCTGCACATGCCTTAAGGGCGGACACTGCTGTGATCCTCACCTCTATGCTGGTGCACAAGAGATGTTTGTGGAATGAACCCAGGAGGGGTAAGAGGAGGGAAACGGGCTCCTCTGCTCTGCTCCCAACTGCCTCAGCCTCTGCTGACTGTCCCCAAAGCACAGATGATAATGCAGGTGTGATGTGGATAAAGTGAGTGCACACCCCTGGTTTGTCAAAGACCCCTCTTCTAAGCTGAGAGGAGCCCCGTAGACAAATCAGTGGAGAGCCTTGGTTCACGCAGAGGGAGGAGTTCACGCAGAGGGAGGGCAGGTTATTCATATCCTCATTTTTCCACTCCCCATGGCAACCCAGTGAGGGAGGCAGGCTGAGTGTTTGATACCCATTTCACAGATGAGGAAACTGAGACATGTGCAGTCACTCTACGTACAGCTGGTAAAACTCAGGGCCCCGCACCAGGCCTGGTGATTCCGCATCCTCTCACCTTCCAGCCTCCTGGGAAGCACAGAGCATACACCCCTGATATTGCCTGACACTTACACTTGCATCCCCCTAAGCCCCCCAGCCCACAGTCCTTTTCCCAGGCAAGACCCCCTCTGCCTTGCCCTTTTTTCTGAGCTCTTGGAAAAACTGTCTCCCTTCCCTTAAGACTCTATACTCCAGGGCCAAGCTTCAAGCTTGACACACAGATGTCCCCTAAAGTACTGACCTCTGATCCCTGGCAGCAGCGCTGGGTCTGATACAGACCAGGACTTGAGTTCTTCCCTGACTATTCCACGTGTGACAGTCACAATTCCTTAACTAGCTTGTATGTTCTTTTAAAAATTGTTATGAAATGGTTCAAGTGTATATACAGGGGATGCCATTTTAGGAAAGGAAAAATCTGTATTAAATTTGTAATACTCAAGTCACCTTTGACTTATGCAATTATAAGAGGTGCTCAAGCATGGTTTGTATTCATCTTTTATTATCGGTACGTAGTGAGTATTGCCTAAACCAGTCACGATAACCCTTTCCTGCTTTCCCAGGGCCCTTTGGAACTAGAAGTGGCCATGTGACCCAGTTTGGGCGATGTGGTAGGGAGTCTCTGGCAGGCTTTGAACTCTGACAGACTGTCTGCAAAGGTGGCCACAGCCTCATCTCTCTGCCCTGGACCCACACTTCTTTGCAATGTGACTCTACCATTTCTCCATCAAGAGAAGGAGTTTATTTCTCATCCTTTGAATCTGGCCTGGCCTTGTGATTTCCTTTGACCAAAAAGATGAGGTGGAGGTGACACTGTGGGATTTCCAAGCCTTGGTCTCCAGAAACTTTAAAACAAATTTTATTGTTTGCTACCCCAAGACCACCTGCTAGGAGGTCTCAGCTGGCCTCCTAGAACAGGGATGGCAAACTTCTTATAAAGGGCCAGATACGAAGGCTTTTTAGGGTCTTGGTCTTGCAGGCCTTGGGTCTCTGTCACAACTCCTCTGCTAGTAATAGCACAAAAGCAAACATAGATAATATGGAAAGGAATGAGTGTGGCGGTGTTCCAATAAAACTTTATTTATAAAAATAGCTAGCAAGCCATAGTTGGCTAACCTCTGCTTGAGAGAATAAGAGAGCAGTGGAGGGAAATAGCTTCCTGTCACCATTGAACAAATGATCACAAACTAAGTAGCCAAAAACAGTACAAATGTATCATCTTAAAATTCTAGAGGACAGAAGACCAAAATGGGTCTCACTGGGATAAAATCAAGGTGCTGGCAGGACTGCATTGCTTCTGGAGGTTTTAGGGGAGAAACCAGTGCTTGTCTTTTCTCTAGCTCATTGAGGCTGCCTGCACTCCTTGGCTTGTGGTTCATGTGTGGCAATGGCATTGCTCAGATTTCTGCTTCTGTGTTCATGTCTCTAAGTGCCAGCATCCAACATCAGATATGTGAGTGAGGCTATTTTGGACAATATAGCTCCCCACCCTAAGCCATCAGCTGAGAGAGCCTAGTTAAGAGTAGAAGAGCTGCCAACTGATCCCACCTCATCCTGCAGACTCTCAAACTTGTCAGCTAACAAATGGTGGTTGTTTTAAGCCACTAAGTTTTTCAGTGGTAGTTTATGCAACAATAAACAACTGATATAGGGACAGACATCAACAGCACCACCATTTTGTGCCCCTCTCTCCTTTTTCTGCCTTAAGACTGGATGTGATGTTGGAGCTGCAGCAGCCGTCTTGCAACCTTGAGAGAAAGACCAAAGGAATCAAGGTATGATTGGCTGTCACATCACTGTGCTGTCAAAAGAGCAAGAGCTCTTGTTCGGTTTTGAATGTCTTTTTTATGTGAGAAAATAAACTCCTGTTTATTACAACATGATAATTCCTGTTACGTGCAAAATGAAGAACTTCTAATTAATACATGGTGATTTGCCAGGCCTCTGAGGCAGCTGGGAAAGGATCCAGAGTAGCCAAGAATTAAAGACAGAAATGATGTTTGATGGTGGAAATTTGTGACCTGGGTCTAGGCATGTTCTGTTCCCTCCTCTGAACCTTGATATGTTTTCAGCACAAACATCCAGATCACATCCTTCCGGGGGACAGAACTTAGAATAGATTCCAGTGAAGAATGCCTGGAAAGGCACTTGAGTCCATCCTCAGTGATAGGACTCGGAGCTCTTGTCCCTTTGCCACGTCTTCTGTGAAGGGAAGTGACTCATGGTGGTTATGAAACTCCAAGGCCAGTGTGTATTTACATTATTGCCCTCTCACTATCCTGGCCAGGAAGATTTCCAGCTTGAGGTAATTCTCCCAAGGGAATCTTTGCTGGGAGTGAGGAGTGGCTGAAGGGGGTGATACTGGACGGGGCAGCATTAAAGGAGCACAAAGGTGAAACCCAGGTGGTTGTTTCAGAAGGAACCGTCCCACAGCATGTCCAGGGCCAGTCTGAGTCCCCTTGTCCTGCTTCTTTCTCCTTTCTGGAAGCTTCCAATTTAATCTCTGCAGAGACAACAACCAGCCACACACACATGAGAATCTGTTATCTCTTTTAATTTCCGAAAGCTCTATTCTTCCCCCTTTTGCAGATAATAGTAACAGCTAATCTGGATGCACTGCTTACCATGCGCCAGGCCTGTGCTAAGAGCCTTACTTACGAAGTCTGTAGATGGGTTTTAAATGGCTCTTGTTACAGACACAGAAACAGCAGAGAGATTTGTCCTGAGCCATTTGTCCCAAGTCACACAGCCTATAAGTAGTGCAACCAGGATTAAAACCCAGGATTGTGACTCTAGAGCTTAAATTCTTTTTTTTTTTTTTAGAGACGGAGTCTCACTTTAACACTCTCGGTAGAATGCCGGGGCTCCACAGCTCACAGCAATCTCCAGCTCCTGGGCTTAGGCGATTCTCTTGCCTCACCCTCTCAAGTAACTGGGATTACAGGTGCCTGCCACAATGCCCTGCTAATTTTTTGTTGCACTTAGGCTGGGGCCAGGTTTGAAACCACCACCCTCAGTATATGGGGCCAGTGCCCTACTCACTGAGCCACAGGTGCCGCCCCAGAGCTTAAATTCTTAACCATACCTCTGTCCCACTGGGGAGGGGGACAGTAAGCTTGGAGAGATTAGACAATTTGTTGGAGTGGTAGAGCCCTGATTTGCACTTAAGTGAGCCTGGCTATCGGTGCTGGTGCTCAGTCCTCGTCTTGTTTTCTTCTTGTGGCCTCTGTTCCCCTCTGTGCACTCTGAACAGTATCACGCATTGCCCCCGGCATAGGCCCCAGCTGTGGAGAATGAATACTAGCCCAGAAGTCAGATTTGAGCCTCATTTCTGTGGTGAAATCATCCAATGACCTTGGATAATCAATGTTTTCATCTGTAAACTGAGACTCAGGAGTGCCCCTCCCAAGGACCTTGTGAGGATTAGGGGGCGGAAGAGCGGGTGTTCCCATTGTTTTTCTAGTGCTCCAGCCTCAGGGTAACTGTTCTGCACCAGCATCTGACCTGCAGGGCCTGGTTCTGGCAGCCGGGTGAGTTTGGGTTTCCTGGTGCTGCTCAGAATTACCTCCCTCCATAAAATGCTCGGGGAGGTAAGGGTTTTGCAATCGTTTATTGCATCAGGGAAACTCTCTGAATAGCCTCATTCTACCCTCTCGGCCTGCCCAGGTGCTGGCTTACCCAGTGGGGGGTGGGGCACCCAGGAGGAATATGGAAGATTTCTTTCCCATCACCCAGACGATGCCTGTAAAATACTGAGACTCTGGATCTACCCCCATCCACCCCCCAGAAAGTGCTAGAAGAACCCCAGGAACCAGGAACCAAAGCCAGACTGGGGAGCAGGGTTGGACAGGGGTAGGGAGCATGGTGGGGTGCACATGTGGGTCCGGCAGCTGCTCCCCACCCCAGGCCAAGGAACTCCCAGTCCCGCTCTGCTGCTGTAACACAGGGCACGCAGCACATCCTCCCTGGGCCAGGGTTTCTCATCTGCAGAAATGGAACCGCAGTTACTGGTCTCTGTTAGGGCAGTTACAAGGATTGCGGAAGACCACGTGCATGGAGCTCCTCACTTTTCAAATCAAGTCCTTAGCGAACCCTGGGCGTGATCACTGTTAATATTTATGGCTCCGTGTGACCTATCTGACCTCAGAAACATGAGGAAACTCCAGCCCTGCCACCGTGACCTTGAAGTCAGTCCTCTGACCTCCCGGAACCTCATCTTTGCCATGACACTACACCCAAGACCGAGAGGCAGTGGTATGAACTCGGCCGGGGGACCCACCCCAGTGCCTGGCGCAGAGGAAGTGCCTGTCAATGGTGGCCTTTATCCCGACTTGGGCTTGGATGGGACTCTGAGGGAGGCAGCGATCTGGGAACAGAGGGAGCGATTGTGCAGAGGTGAAGGGGGGCCTCCCCACACAGGGTAGTGAGAGTCCTTGCCTGCTGGGCCGGGTTGAGCCCACTTCCACTTCATCCCCATGGTGGCATTCATCCCCGCCGCCTGGGAATGGGGGGGGGGGTCCCTTCCAGCACAAGGCACCCTCGAGATTTTCCCATGCCCTCTGTTTGCTCAGAGCTTCCCACCCAGGGGCCTATGAAGTATTTTTAACCCTATCCTATCCTATCCCCACCCCCCCACCCCGAACCATTTTCCCATAATTATTGTTTGAGATGTGAACTCAGAAGAGGTGATGGGACCTCTTGCTGTCACTACTGAAGGCAACAGGAGGTGCCCGCCCCCAGCCGGGGTGCACTGGAACTGCCAACTGTGTGCCTTTCTGCCCAGCTCTGCATTCACTGACCTCATGTGAGTCAGTCCAAATGGGGCCATGGTGGGAGCAGTCACACCTCAGAACTCAGATCCACCGCGATCCAGAACCGACTGTCAGCACCCTTACCAGCACACACTGCTCCCAAGACCTTGGGAATGAGGCTGCTATCAGAGAGAAAATAAGAACTATGGCACACAGGGGAAGGACCTGGAGAATGGCCACAAGGTGAGACAGAGGGCTAGGGAGCCCCCTAGCAAGGTGAACTGGAGTAACTTCTAGAGAAAGAACTGGAGAGTGATGATAATTTGGGAAGTGGAAATCTAATCAAATGGTTGTTCTCATGTTAGTTTGGAGAGAGAAAGGGGTCTGCCGTGAACAGACAGGGAGCTGGTCAGAAGAGGTGGAGGACATGGGCAGTGCCCACCTACCACTGGCGTAGCTGTCTGTCTGCCTACCCTTCACCTTCCTTTTTTCTACACCCCAACTTCCCTGTCCCATGCAGTCCACCTCTGGAGCAGGCTGGATTGATCTGTTCCAACCACCTGTTACATCAGTTTGCTCCTGCTGCTATAGCGAAGTCCAACAGACCGATTGGCTGGAGCAACGGAAATGTATTTTCTTTCAGTCCTGGAGGCTGGAAATCCAAGATCAAGGCATCAGCAGAGTTGTTTTCTACTGAGGCCTCTCCCCTTGGCTGGTGGGCGGCTGCCTTCTCCCTATGTTTTCATGGGGGCCTCCCTCAGCCGTGTTGTCATGTCTCAATCACGTCTTTTATAAGGGTAACACTCAGATTGGATCAGACTCACCCATATGGCCTCATTTTATTTTTATTACCTCTGTCAAGGTCTTTTCTCCAACTACAGTCACTCTGGAGCTTAGGGCTTCAGCATGAATTTTTGGGTGTAGGAAGAATCCAGCTCATTGCCCTAGTAATTGATTTGGGCAGGAGCATGTGATCCAAATCTGACCAATGGTATGAGAGAGAACTTCTGTGGCTGTTGGAGTGCCGGCCTCTAGGAAAACTCTCTCCTAAGGGAAACACAAAAAGAGATGTTCTCCTCTGCCTTTCACTATCGTGTCCTTGAGATGTGACACCGGGCCCTGTGGCAGCCAAGTGAGGAGCCAAGGCTTAGGATGGACACGAGGATTGCTTCCTCCTCAGGCTGGTGGATCAACCAACTCTGGGGCCTCCCCTGAGTTGTCCTGTGGGTTTCAGCAGCTCTAGTTGAAGTTTTGGTTACACTTGCAGGCAACCAACCTGCCAACTGAAGCAGAGGTGGGTAGAGGCCCACCTACACCTGCTGTCTCTGTCTTCTTAGCCTCATGTCTGGACACCTTTTCCAGCTGGACTTGTAGTTAGGTGAGAGTGTGGTGTCCTTACCAATGTGGGACATGGGAATGTGAGTGGAGGCCATCTGTGTCCCCGCCGGGCTGAGTGGCTATGCCTCCCTCATGCTGTTATCATCTGCCAGCCAGCTGGAACCGGGATATGTCTGACACTTGGTCTTGACCATGCAGGAGAGGTGCTGGAGCCCTAACCTGGAAAGGTCCTGTATCCCTAAGTTCTGCCAACCAGGAAAGGTCCCCTTAGAAGTGAAACAGACTTCTGCATTCTTTAAACCACCTTCTTTTGGCTGTCTTTCTCACTGCAGCAGGAGAGCACAGCTTTCATAACTAATAACATGGTCTTTGGAAGGAGGAGGTAGAGGGTGGAGGGAGTCTTGCAAATTTCATCAGAAATGTATCCTAGGATGACTTTCCCTTTAGGGACAGAGATGGCTGGAGCTACCCTGGCTGAAAAATACTTCACATCCGCCACAATTGCAGATTCCATTTGTACAAGTAACTTTCTGGTCATGTGGCTTCCTGTGTGTGGCTCATCTAGGCAGAGTGAATGTTTTCATTGATCTGCTGATGCGTACATCCTGGCCTGCCGGACGGCTGCCGGCTGCCTCTATCAGCGTGATTCTCCTGTATATCAAATTCCAGGAATCAGTCCAAGTGCATCTGGCTTTGACAGGGCTCCACTCCTAACCAGGACACCTTCAGGTTCCAGAGGCTGACCCATAGGGTCAGAAGAGGTCAGGCCTTCTTCCCTTGTGTCTGTGTCCCTCTTCTGGTATTGATTTTGTGGCTCATGCTACAGTCCCCTGTTCCTCCGACCCTTCCTTCCCCATTCCGTTGTGAGTTCACTCAGCACAGCGCTGCTGTTTCCTCTCCTACCACTGGTGTCTACCATGACACTTGGTACATAGTAGGAGTTCAATAAGTGTGCACCGAAGGACAAATGATCTGGCCATGCACAGAGATCCCTTCCAGAGCCCAGTCCAGGTGTGTCCCAATAGGTAAAAGATCTTAAGAAAAGTTTTGGTGAATCATATTGTGTTTTTTTTTTGAGACAGAGCCTCAAGCTGTCACCCTGGGTAGAGTGCGGTGGCATCACAGCTCACAGCAACCTCCAATTCCTGGGCTCAAGCGAGTCTCTTGCTTCTGCCTACCAAGTAGCTGGGACTACAGACGCCCGCCACAATGCCCAGCCATTTTTTGGTTGCAGCTGTCATTGTTGTTTGGCGGGTCCTAGGGCTGGATTTGAACCCGCCAGCTCAGGTGTAGGTGGCTGGCGCCCTAGCCCGTTGAGCCACAGGCGCCGAGCCAGAATCATATTGTGTTTTATCTGAACTAGATAAGTCCTCCCTCTAACCCACAGGTGAGACCATATGTCATTTCACCTCATAACTTAATCAAAGGCATTTGCCCTATAGTTTTTTTTTTTAAATATATTTATTTTTATTATTTATTTATTTATTTTTGAGACAGAGCCTCAAGCTGTCACCCTGGATAGAGTGCCCTGGCACCACAGCTCACAGCAACCTCTAAATCCTGGGCTTAAGCGATTCTCTTGCCTCCACCTCCCAAGTAGCTGGGACTACAGGTGCCTGCCATAACGCCCAGCCTCTTTTTTTTTTTTTTTTGGTTTTAGCCATCTTTGTTGTTTGTTGGGCCCGGGCTGGATTCGAACCTGCCAGCTCAGGTGTACATGGCTGGTGCCTTAGCCCGTTGAGCCACAGGCGCTGAGCCTGCCCTATAGTTTCTTAAAGAGAAGGAGCAGAGGAAAGATAGCATGAGCCTAGGGAAGTGGAGAGACGGGAAGAAGAAAGCACAAGTGCCTTGCAGTGGGCCAGGCTTGGGTTTGAATCCTGATTCCTAGGCTTTTTAGCTGCGTGACTCTGGGCAAGTTACTTAGCCTCTCTGAACCTCCTTTTCGTCGGCTGGAAAATGGAGATAATAATAACCATTGCAGGGCTGTTGTGAGGATGTATGAGGTAAGATATGCAAAGGGCAGCGAGTGAAATTAAGTCAGTGTTCGGTGTCATTGGTGGTTCCTGTCTGCCACAAAGGCAAATAATGTATGTATGTGCGAACAATGCCCCCTCTGCGCAGAAAGCCAGATTTTAGTCTTCCAGGTTTGCCTGAAGTGACCATAGTGTCTGTGAAGGATGGCATGTTGACAGCTGTCAGTGACTCAGACCAGAAGATAGAGATCCTGATGACTAGGAGTGATTTGCTCCTGGACCACTTCACGCTTCAGGTCACCATCTGCAGCCCTCCCCCTCCTCAAGAATACTCCAGAAGAGCCACCTGCCTAGAGGTTTCTTGTTCTGTAAAAGAAACCCCAGAAACCAAGCAGTGCTGGGCATGGGACCTGGCTTCCTTTAAGAATGGGGGTGGGGGGAGATCGTCTTGGCTGGCTGCCACATGGCCTGGGGCCCGCTGAGTGAAGGAAAATGGTCTGTTTGAAGAGTTGAGATGAGTTACTTCAAAATAGCCTGCAGACCTCATATCAGATCATGGTGGGGTGGGGACTTTTTTATTTAATAAGGAAAAGGAAAAAGCAGCCCGTAGGACATTTGTGTGTGTGTATGTGTTTTTGATGAATGCTTTATGTGTGGAGATGAGTCACTGGTGTGGCAGAGCTTATAAGGTCTGTGCACAGGGACCTCCCTGAATTCGGGAGATGATTGAGGGTATTCCAGGGCAATTATATGTGTGTTTAAAAAATGCCTTTTTCCTCTCAGCTCAGCTCATGTTGCTCCTGGCAGGACATAAGAGGGCATCTCTGGTCAGCGGGGCTCCGTGTGCATGAGTGCATAGGGCCGAAAGCTGGCCTGCACCCTCGCCTGCTGTGGGGTGCTTCCCACCCAGAGGAAGGGCTTTCCTTTTCTAGTTAGCATCAAAAGGTGTCCTGTGGGCTGGTGAGGCTCTCCCAATTCATCTGGAACAGTTCTGGGAGAATGTTCAGTTCTTTACTGCTGTGTGACAAACCACCCCAAAACTAAGGGCGTGAAGCCATTCTGTGAGTCAGAACACACAGGACATGGGGCTGGACTGCAGTGGCCCTTGTCTGCTCTGTGATGACTGGGGCTGGAACATTCACTCCCAAGGTGGCTTCCCCCCTTTCCTGTCTGCTGGCTGGGCTGGGATAGCAGCAGGACAGGCTCAGCTAAGTCTGTCATCTGGAAGGCCTACTATGGCCCAAGTGTCCAAGTGAACAAGGCAGAAACTGAACGGCCTTTTAAACCTAACCTCAGAGGTCTCAGAGAGTAATTTTCATTATGCTCAATTAGTCAAAGCAGTCATTGCCCACCCAGGTTTAAGAGACTCTCCTGCTCAATGGGAAACATAGCAAAGAAATTGCAGCTATATTTTTAAAATTATCTGGGTTGGGCAGACAAGAGGAAAGAGAGAAGGTCCTTATGCCTAGATCACTCCCTTTTTGGATTGGGGGAAATCTGTTTCCAGGCTCTGGGCTTCTTTTTTTTTGCCATCTGGAAGTTCTCCTGGGAAGTGAGGATCTCAGAGGATCATTTCTGGAGAAGCAAACTCAAAGTCTCCAGTGTTAAGCTGCTAATGGAAATGTGAGGTGGTGGGTGTTAGACAATAAGGAGCAGTGGGGACTGTGGCAAACTAGATGGTATGTGCCTCAATTCCCAAAGAATCACTAACACTGAGAGAGACTCACAAAACATGGCTGCAGATTAGATTTGGCCTTTGCTTTGTGGCTCTTGACATTTAATAAAAGAATTTGTGTCAGAGATAGATGGGATCTCAGAGATTACCAATGCTGCTGGCTTTCAAACTTTTTTCTCAAAATCAATGTCAACTTTTTCTCAATCAAGATCTTATAGAAGAAGTAAATGATTTAGAACATTTAACAATAACTGGAATGGGGAGCCCAGAATTGCACATCAGCTTTCTGCTTTTTTCCTGGGGAATACCAATACAAACCTATAGGGTTCCAGGGAATCCAGTTTGAACATCAACAGTTTAGCTTCCTTATTAAAAACAGAACAAAACAAAAAACCTAGGCCCAGGAGTTGGAGGTTGCTGTGAGCTGTGATGCCACAGCACTTCACCGAGGGCAATAAAGTGAGATTCTGTCTCTAAAAAAAAAAAAAAAAAATGGGCCAGGTGTGTGGGAGGTGGGTGGATCGCCTGAGCTCAGGAGTTCGAGACCAGCCTGAGTGAAATCCAGACCCTGTCTCTACTAAAAATAAACTAGTCAGGTGTTAGGGCGGACACCTGTAGTCCCAGCTACTGGGGAAGCTAAGGCAAGAGGGACACCTGAGCCCAAGAGTTTGAGGTTGCTGTGAGCTATGACACCATAGCCCTCTCTGTGGGTACAACAGAGTGTCTCAGAAAAAAAAAAAAGAGAGAGAGAGAGAAAAGTGAGGCCTTAAGCAGAGAAGTGACCCACCCAAATTCATATCGTGAGCTAGTAGCAGAGTGGGGCCTTAAATCTAGGTCTTTTTTGGCATGAAGATCTGTGTCCTTTCCACCAGCAATGGAATGAATACCTTGGGTATGGACAAAGCTTTGCAGCCCACAGTGTTTTCTGCTGTATTAGCTACCCCCTGCTGCCTTCTCTCCCCTTCCTAGCTTACAAGTGATCTTGGTGAGGGCAAGTGACTTGCCAGGTAGTGCCTGAGAGGTAAGTCAAGGGAAGCGAAGACATTTCCCAGCCAAATGGTGGAGTGGGTGGTCTTCGTGCAAGGGCTAGGAGAGGAATGCTAGTGAAAATAAGCCAGAGCTGAAAATAAACCAGAGCTGAGGGACAAGGAAAGCTCACAGATGAAAGTCACAGCAGGTAACTCAGGAGAAAGTGAAGGGTATCCCACCATTCTCTCAAGGCAGGTGTGTTGCTGTGCTCACCGCTGGATCCAGGACATCCCCAGCCTCTGTCCTTGAGAAACTCCAGTCCAGCCAGCTCCACACTGGGTGCCAACACTGGACCAGCCACCGTAGACGCAAACAATGGATCGTCCACGGCCCTCCAAGGCCACCTCTTCTGTGGTGTCTCCTGATCCTTTCTTTCTGTCCCTGCCGAGTCGCTCCCTTCCTCCTAGGCACTGGATTGTGGCTGTCGTACTTCTGTTAATGCTGTCTTTCCCCCTAGCTTTCATTCCTTGAATGGCAGGGATTGTACTTATCACAGATCAGATCAAGATTTTAAAAGCAGCAGGCAGCAAAGGGCACAGGAAGAGGCACGTGAGAGGGTCTGGGCTAAGTTCATGGGCATCCCTGTGTGGGGACCAGTGCCTCCTTTGGGGCAACCGCCCTAGCCCTCCATGGCTGCACCCCTCCCACTGGGCAGGGGGATGGGACGTGCCTACATAGAGCCTCCACCTGCTCTTCCGGTCCAAATTCAAGGTACCCCGGGCCCCAAATTCCCCTGCCCCAAGGGCCCAGAACCTATTTTCAGCTCCTGGAATCTCTTTCATAGGTCAATTTTCCCGAGGTGACCTGTTGACCTTACTGCATGGACCTCTGGTTGGTCATGGAGAGGCCAAGGGGCAGCACCGCTGGATATGTGTGTGTGTGTAGGACGTCAGTTGGGACGTCCAGGGTGAGGACCGAAGCTGAGGTGGGAAGAGAAATGGCAACAGGTCACAGACCAGAAGACTCCAATTGTACTGTCGTGCAGGCCCCCCACACCTTAGGGTAGGGCTTCTGAGGATCTAAGGCTTCCTGTGCTCTTGTATTAAAGGAAGATAAGTATTTGGACAGAATTTCTCCTCACTAGGAGATCAGGGTGATGCATAAAGTAGAAAAAGCATGGTCAGGATTCAGGACAAATAGGGTTCCAATTCTGACTTTACCACCTTCTAGCTGTGTGGCCTTATAAAAGTTACTCAGTCTGGGTACAGGCGAACCTTACTAAATGCAGAATACAAATGTCTTCATATCATAACTCAGAAAATGCCAGGAAGGCTATGTTAATCAGTTTGATGAAAATAGTTAAGATTGTATATGAAACCAGCACATTGTACCCC
>CAUYON010182104.1:0-20588 GCA_963573935.1 Arctocebus calabarensis | reverse complement strand
TTCATAGTAGGGCTGAGTACATTGGATATTTTTTCTTCCATTCTTGAGATGCTTTGCTAAGAAGAATATGTTCCAGCTCCATCCATGTAAACATGAAAGAGGTAAAGTCTCCATCTTTAAGGTTGCATAATATTCCATGGTGTACATGTACTACAGTTTATTAATCCATTTGTGGGTCGATGGGCACTTGGGCTTCTTCCATGCCTTAGCAATTATGAATTGGGCTGCAATAAACATTCTGGTACAGATGTCTTTATTGTAGTGTGATTTTTGGTCTTCTGGGTATATACCTAGTAAAGGAATTATAGGGTCGAATGGAAGGTCTATTTGTAGATCTCTAAGTACTCTCCAAACATCCTTCCAAAAGGAATGTATTAGTGTGCATTCCCACCAGCAGTGTAGAAGTGTTCCCTTTTCTCCACATCCATGCCAACATCTCTGATTTTGGGATTTTGTCATGTGGGTTAGTCTTACTGGAGTTAGGTGATATCTCAGAGTAGTTTTGATTTGCGTTTCTCTGATGATCAAGGATGGTGAGCATTTTTTCATGTATCTGTAGGCCATGCACCTGTCTTCTTTGGAAAAGTTTCTCTTCAAGTCTTTTGCCCACCCTGAGATGGGATCACTTGTTCTTTTCTTGCTAATACGTTGGAGTTCTCTGTGTATTCTGGTTATCAAACCTTTGTCGGAGACATAACTTGCAAATATTTTCTCCCATTCTGAGGGCTGTCTGCTTGCTATATTTACTATGTTCTTGGCTGTACAGAAGCTTTTGATCAGGTCCCAGTAGTTTATTTTTGATACTGCTTCAATTGTCTGGGGAGTCCGCCTCATCTCTTTTGGGATTTTTAATGAAAGCCATTCCAACATGGGTAAGGTGACATCACAGTGTAGTTTTAATTTGCATGTCCCTGATGATTAGTGATGTTGAGCATTCTTTATATATTTATTGGCCATTTGTCTACCTTCTTTTGAAAAGCTTCTGTTCATGTCTTGTGTCCACTTTATAAAGGGGTTGGTTGTTTTTTCTTGCCGATTTGCTTGAATTCTTTGTAGATTCTGGATATGAGCCCTATCAGATGTATATTTTGTGACTATTTTCTCTCATTCTACAGGTTGTCTATTTCCTCTGTTGATTATTGCCTTAACTGTGCAGAAGTGTTTTAGTTTAATTAAACCCCATTTATTTTTGGTGTTATTAGAATTGCCATTGGCATCTTAGTCATAAATTCTTTGCCAGGCTGATACCTAGAAGAAATTTTCCTACATTTTCTTATAGAATTCTTCTGGCTTCATGCCTTACATTTAAATCTTTCATTCATCTTGAATCAGCTTTTGTGTGTTTATTCTTCTGCATGTGACTAGCCAATTTTCCCCACACAATTTATTAAATAGGTCTTTTTTCCCCTCAATATTATCCACTTTGTCAAAGATCATTTGGCTGTAGGTAGATGGTTTTATATCTAGGTTCTCTAATATGTTCCATTGGTCTATGCCTCTATTTCTGCACTAATACTGTGCTGTTTTGGTAACTATAGCCTTGTAGGATAGTTTGAAGTAAGAGAAGGAGATTCCTCCAGATTTGTTCTTTTACTTAAGATGACTTTGGCTAGTCAGACTCTGTTTTGGTTTCAAAGTGTAGAATTACTTTTTTTCTACATCTGTGAAATAAGCTATTCATATTTTGGAGGAGTTTGCACTGAATCTGTAAATCACTTTGGGCAGTATGGACATTTTGGCAATGTTGAGTGGAATTAATATTTATTGTCAATGCTGCTAAATCTTTTAGGAGTGACCTACCATTGCACTTTGATTAAATTGATATTATCATGATTGATGAGTATATGCGTATGACATTATATCTTCCTGATGGATTTTTCTTTTATAAAATGGTAATCATTAGTAATTTTTTGTCTAAAGTCCACTTGGTCTAATATTAGCATAGCCACTTCAGCTCTACTGAGGCTGCCGTTTGTGCAGTGTGTATGTTTCCATCTATTACTCTGGATGATATTAGTCCTCTCAGCCTGAACTGTGGAGCCCTTCCTCCTTAAGAACGGCCTTCTCCCAGGCAGAACCTCGGCACCACTGTACCAGAGTTGAGAACGGCAGCTTCTGCTTTTCTTGGCTTGCCAATCCTGCCATCCAGAAGAGCTGACTGCGGTCCTGGTGGTTAAGACCTGGCACATATGAGATGGTGCTTCCACTCTACAAGTGGGGGCTGGGGAAGTGAGGGTCACCTGGTCCCCCGTCCTTGCCGACCTGGAGCAGAGCTGCCACCCAGCAGCAGGAGTGACGTGAGACGCGCTGGCCGCTGCTCCTCCTGGGTCTGGGAGGACGGAGAGTGCCATCTCTCTGCCCACTTGCTGAGATGGCAGCATGCAGGGAGAGCTTCACAGTGTGGAAAGAAAGGTGGTGGTGGCCAAGATACCACCCATTCTAGCTGTTCTTACCAAGATTTAGTAGGTTTTCTTAAGTGTCTATTTCTCGATTTGTTGTATAACCTCAGGACAATTTCCAGAGACTTTAAGATTTACATAATTATTTTTTATAAGTTTAATTCAATAAATTATTGTTCAGAGTCCACTGACCTCCTTACGCTGCCATTCCCGTTATGGTGATTTTTTTAAGTGTTACTGAGATTTCCATCAGTGGAAGCTTACCAGCAGAAGGCGTCATCATCTTGGAAACATACCCTTAGAAGATCCCGAAAAGAGCTAAAGAGACACAGAAGGACCCTAGAGGCAAAAGCTACAGACGCTGATTCCTTCGGGAGGTAACAGAAGAGACTTACGGTGCTGAAGAACAGGGTTTTCAGGGCAGTGATCGTTAGGAGTCCCCTGGGATGTGGTTGCTCTCACATCTATTTCTGAGGTAGCCCTTCAAGTTTCCCTGGGTGGTGAATGATAGCAGCAAGCTTGGATTTGCTTTATTTTCACCACAACCAAATTCAAGTGAAAATCAGGACAACTTCCATTGTGCTATCACCCACACACCTGCCTAAACGCAGGGGAAATGCCAAGATCTGAGGGGGAGGAAGAGCTCAGACGCAAAGAAGGGAAAGTGGAAGAGAGCAAGAGACGATGATGCCAGGCTGGCGGCAGAGCGGGCTCCAGAAGCAAGGAAAGGCTGTGGTGCCCAGCTGACCCACGGAACCCCTCCCGGTGGGAGGAAACCAACGCCACCCTCGTGGGGACCAGATGGCCAGACTCAATGGGTCATCTCCAGTGAGCTGGTGAGCTGCCGTAAACCTCCCACACCGCACTCACGTTGGAATAAAGCAAAAACACTCCTTTTGAAATGTTTTGCCCTACTTATGAGATTTAGATGTTAACGTATATCTGTCAAGAAATGCTATTAATAATTTTAAAAGTTTCCAAAAGGAAAAGAACTTGATGTCAACTCTCAGCCATTAGGGTCATCTCCATGTCCAATTGTTGCCTTGGACTAGACTGTTCAGAAAAATGATAGGAACAAAATGTTTCTTGCCCATACCTGGGCAAATGTTCCTGTCCACACCAATGCAAATGGATTTTGTCCGATGGAGAATATACATTTCCATAAATGAAAATTCTCCTTTTATCCAGTTGTAACATCTTACTGGTTCTCTCCTTAGTTAATGAGATAACTAAGTCTTGACACATATTCACCTTGTGTCTGGAGGAGAGTCATGATTTTACATTTTTAAAAATATTATCTTTCCAACAAATGTAAAGCACAGAGGATTTTTAGGGCAGTAAAAATATTCTGTATGGTAAAAAATATATATATATTATCCTTTAACACAAATATTGTACAACATTTGGGCAAAATTATTGCTGCTGACCTGATTTTTCTGTCCTTTACTGGTTTTCTCCCTTCCCTCGTCACTGAGCTAATCTCCGGGGTGACGGGTGCACAACAGCGGAGCAGCAGACACGCCGAGCACGGAAGACGCAACGGCGGAGATCAGCATTGGAACCCTGTCTTGTCAGTACGGGTCGCATTACGGGTAGAATGTCACTGAACCTCTAATGTCATAGACTACAGGTGCCTACTTACAGAAGAGGCATGCTAATTTACCAGAAATATGTGTGTGTATATTTAACCTGATCATCTAGAACTTAATCTTTGAGGTTCTAGATATTACAAAGTTGGTATTAAAATATTAAAAATTTAAATAGTTATAAGTGTTCCAATTCATTGAAAAAAATCTACAAACTATTCTCTTTGCAGTCATTGTACATCCGAACCATTCTTAAACAGTGCCATGTTATTTTTATTCTTTTGAAGCCTCAAAAATGTCTATGCCTTAGAACAAAAATGTCCAAGAACATTTTCCCCTGATTTTCTTAACCAACAATTCAGTGATAAAAAGCATTCAAGCAGCATGAAGGCTTTAATCAACACTTGCATAAATGCATGACAAAACACACTGTATAAGCAGAGATAACTTTAAGTGAATATGTCCTGTTCTTTTAAGCCATAATTTGTTGGAAAGTAAGTTAGTTCTAGAACATACTGTGGCCATTTTAACCTTAGGCGAAAAGAACTTGCCTCTACCTCTTATCAAGGTGAACTTGTATATTAAAAAAAAAAAAAAAAAAAAAACATTTCCCCTATTTTCCTGTAGCAACAATCTTTACAAAGGGAAATGAGATAGTAGAAACAGTAACCTAATACGCAAATCAATCCAAGATCATCTTTATTCTTTTCCAATAGTAAAAACAAATTAATTTGTTTTCTCGCCTTGGCATTTATGAATGTTAATTTAATCACACGAACATAGACTTCCCGTGACAGAATTTGAAACCACATTGTGAACATGATTTGCACATGAGGTTTGTTCCTTTTTCCCGAATGAGA
This sequence comes from Arctocebus calabarensis, assembly GCA_963573935.1. Lineage (NCBI taxonomy): Eukaryota > Metazoa > Chordata > Mammalia > Primates > Lorisidae > Arctocebus > Arctocebus calabarensis. The sequence goes on along the minus strand of CAUYON010182104.1, from coordinate 15,743 downwards.
AAATAAAATTTCAAAACCCCATGCTTGTTTTGGACCCTAGGCAAAAATCAGCGTAGCCCTGCCATCTCCCGTTAAGTTGATTCGGGCCCCAGGGGAACCAGGGCACCATCTGGACTGGAGTACATACGGTCCAGGGAGCTGGGAGAGTGTCCCCAAGAAGACCCCAGCTGGCTGAGCAGCCACCTGTTACCAAGATGAATAAGGGGAAAACATGTCGTATTCATCACAATCCATCTGTTTATAGTCTCCAAATATTCAATTCTGTCATTGCAGGGGGCGGCTTCACCAGGAGGGCACTGACTCAGAGCAGGACCACGGGGCCAGCTCAGCAGAAGACACTTGGAGATGCTCTGTGATGAGAGAGGAACAAGGAGGCCAACAAGGCCAGAAAGGTCAGGAGGCAGAAGGACCAGGAACAGAGACGCAAAAAAGGCAGGAATTATCTAGAGGACAGGAGTTCAGAGAAACCATAGAGCGAAATTGATAAACACGATTAGAGATTTCTGATTCTAGGAGAGAGGAGTGTTTTAGTAGCCTGTTAGAACCAGTTGTTGCTGGATCCAGAGGGCTGATGGCAGATTTAAGGAAAACAGAAAAGCATTGATTAACTCAGTCCCTGATAAAGATGAGTAGAGAATCTAGGAAGGGCTATAGAATCTATAGAGAGTACAGATTTATAGCCTTAAGGGCTAATAATAATTAATAACAATTAAGATGTATATAGCCCTTAATAAGTAATTTGCATCTACGAACTAATTCAGGCCTTACCTTAAGCCTGTGAGATAGACTACTATTATTATTTCCAATGTGAAGATGAGTAAAACCATATCCTAAGCAGTGGCGCTGGGTCGGAAAGCCCGTGGCCGCCCCGCTCCTGGGCGCTGCTCCCATTTCTTTTCCTCTCCCGGCTGCACTGGCCGAGCCCTTCTCCTCTTATCTTATGCTCTTATTCACCTGCTCAGCTTGTTTCGCTCTGGTTTTGTCTTATATCCTGCCCGTGGAGTGGAACAATGGCGCAAATGCAGGGAACACGCCCTGCCCCGCTCCCAACCCATTTGCCTGAACTGAAAAGAGGAAGGTTTCTTAATAGTTTTGTGCCTTAGATTTAAATCCTTTATCTACCATGAGTTAATGTTTGTGAATGGAGAAACAACCATTGCATGTACTCACTGTACTAAATTAAAACTAGTAGATTAACAACAACATGCTCATGTGAGAAAAAAAAACTCCATTAAATTTAAGGGAGGAAGAGGGAAGGGTAAGTTTCCCCCCCACCCCCCAGCAGGTGCATTGCACCGTATACAGCACACGCCCTTGGTGAAGGGCACGATAAGCCTGGACTTTACCTTCACCAAAGTGTGCAGCCTCATCATACGTACCCTCATGTTAACCTGAAATTCTTTTTTAAAGGTTCTTTTTTTTTATTTGAAAGAGAGGTTTGAATCATACCTGCCTGACTTGTGTGATGGGTATGAGAGGCGTGTGTGTGTGTGTGTTTGAAGGGCAGAGAGTAGAATCTGGAGGGTAGAAATTGGCAACTCACTGAAGGTCAAGGTGGGAGCTGGAGGGCTGTGTTGAAGAGGAACTCTGCAGGACTCATCTTTACACAGGGTGAGTGGAGCCCCAGTGGCAGAGAGGGTCACGCAAGAGACAGACAGAGTCCACGGCACAGTGACAGTGACACTTCCCTCAGGGACTCAGAGCAGCAGACATCAGAGAGGCAAAAGCAGATGAACTGCCCTCATCTTGAGATCCGATGAGAATCCTCCCAGAGCGCCAAGAACTAAAGGGGAGCAGGACCAAGGGGAGGTCCCAGAGTGTGGGGAGCAGCTTCAAGCAGTGCAATGCAGGTCGAATGTCAAAGTGGATGCACAGCCTGAGGGGCTGACCGGGACGCCGAGCTCGCTGCATACACCATGTCAAAGTGGTTGCACAGCCTGTGGGGCTGACGGGCCTGAGGACACCGAGCTCGCTGCATACACCATGTCAAAGTGGTTGCACAGCCTGAGAGGCTGACGGGCCTGAGGACACCGAGCTCGCTGCATACACCATGTCAAAGTGGTTGCACAGCCTGAGGGGCTGAGGGGCCTGAGGACACTGAGCTCGCTGCATACACCATGTCAAAGTGGTTGCACAGCCTGAGGGGCTGACGGGCCTGAGGACACCGAGCTTGCTGCATACACCTTGTCAAAGTGGTTGCACAGCCTGAGGGGCTGACCGGGACACCGAGCTCGCTGCATACACCATGTCAAAGTGGTTGCACAGCCTGAGGGGCTGACGGGGACACCGAGCTCACTGCATACACAGGAACAGGAGAAACCGAGCACTGCACCCCCACACCCCCTTCATCCACGCCAAGCGCCACTGCTGACATACTCCAGGGGACAGCGCAACACGGACACTTGGCCAGAACAACTTATACTCTATCGATGTCCTTTCAGTAGAAGTTTTACTTTTGGAGTCATTTTCATAAGGATTGGATTTCATCATATAGTAAAGTGGCTGTCCTTTTAGTTGTGGTATCTGTCTCGTATTGTTCAAGCTTTTTGTGCGTTTCTTGTACTAGTACCGACGTTTCGTACTAGAGCCAGTCCCCTCGACATGGTTCAGTCCAAGTCCTGAGAAATTTAACTTGACCTTGAAATCATCCCACTGAGCTTGTGCTTTTTTAGTTTGCCTAAAGTCAGGTTCCCAGGATCAGATGACACAGAAAACACTTTTGATCTAAGCTGATGGACTGGGCCACATGGAAGAGCCCCGCTGTCCCCCATTTTCCATATCATACCTGTCTTTCCTGGTCCTCAGCTGTAACAGGTGATCTTATGGCGGGGAAATAGCTTTTACAAGTTCTCAAAAGGATGAAGGATGAGCAGATGTCTAAGAGAAAGATAAAACGACATTACTAGAAATGTACAGATTTACTGACTCACTTCCGCACGCTGCAACAGAAAATGTTGAAGCTCTTAGAGGACAACACTCAAAGAGAAAAGGTAAAAAGTCTCACATTTATCCCTTTGTGTTCAATGAATCACGTAGTTCCAGTTGCTTCCAACAAGTCTGTTCACTTACTGTGACTTGTCAGTAGAAAACACGCAAAATACTTTCTCCTATACAAGAGCTGTCCAGAAAGTATTTAGTACTATTAATACTGAATACTTAATAAAAATAGTATTATTAATACTATTTTTCATATTATATAGCTGGGTACTTTCTGAACAGGCCTCATACATTATACATATATAAACATTTGACATATAAATAAGCATTTAAGGATTAATTTATAGCACACATACTATAACACTTTATTTTAAAATAAAGCTATTACATACAAAGCAATATAATTATATTAATAAATATCTTTTCAAAAATTTTCATTTTGGAACAGTAATGGAATAAACTACACCAGCAACTCAATCAAATTCCATGGGAAAAGGCATAAGATTAAAACACAGTTCAGGCTTGGCACTGGTATCTCAGCAGTTAGGGCGCCAGCCACATATACCGGGGCTGGCAGGTTGGAACCCGGCCTGGGCCTGCTAACCAACAATGACAACAACAACAAAAAATAGCCGGGGAATTTTGGTGGGCACCTATAGTCCCAGCTACTTGGGAGGCAGAGGCAAGAGAATCGCTTAAGCCCAAGAGTCTGAAGTTGCTGTGAGTTGTGACACCATGGCACTCTATGCAGGGTGGCATAGTGAAACTTTGTCTCAAAACAAGCAAACAAACAAAAAAAACCACAGTTCCTATTTTTCTATTTCATAAAATAGAGGAGATGACTGGTGTTAGAGAGACCAACACTTTCTGTGCTGACAGATGTAATCAATAAGCTGTAGAAATTCTTTATCTGCTAACAGGAACTAAATTAGTAAGCAGGCAATGAGCACTTACCATGAACCAGGCACTGTGAGGTTTCTAGTCCCTGCTTGGTGAAGAAACAGACATATAAACAACCAACTGAAATGTAAGGTAATTAAACAAGAATTCTTCTTTCGAACCGTGAGCTAGCACATCATCCCTAGTAAGATAACCGCTATCAAAAAACCAGGAAATTGCAGGTGCTGGTGAGGACGTGGAAAAGTTAGAAACTTTGTGGAGAATGGATGGGATCCCAAAATGGAGCATCCACTATGGAAAACAGCACGAAGTGTTCTTGAAATAGTACCATGTGACCTGGCAGCCCCGCTTTTGAGTATATATCCCAAAGAATTGAAAACCAGATATCAGAGATCTTTGAACGCCAATGCTTAGGGGAGTGCTGGGCACAATAGCCAAATGTGAAAGCAATCTAAATGTCTGCCAATGAATAAATGGATATGGAAAATGTGGTCCATACACTGGGCTATTGCTCGGCCTTTAGAAAGAAGGAAAGCCTGTCACAAGCACGCTGACAGATGTGTAGTCAATGAGAGAAGAATTAATTGTCCCTTCAAAACCACTGATTTACCTTTGTAAAGTTTTTAAGTGTACATTACAGTACTGCTTATGGCCAATCTCTACACCCTTTTCTTATTGCAGGACTGGAACCACGTCCAGTGAGCAGTTCACACCTCCCCCTCCCCCGGCTCCTGGCTGCTCACACCCGGCCTCCTGTTTCTATGAGTTTGATTCTTTCAGATTGATTATTTCTATGAGTTTAATTGTTTCAGATTGATTATTTCTATCAGTTTGGTTATTGCAGATGTAAGTGGAATCAAGCAGTATTTGTCCTTATGTGATTGATTATTTCACTTAACACAATGCTTTTAAGCATCATTCCTTCTGATTTGGAGGATTATAGCTTCAGAGCAGTGGCAACCTTTGACCTAAGCTTTGAATAATGAGCAAAATTTTGATATACAAAAGGGTATGGAAAAGTATGTACTAAGACCCCAAGGAGTGAACATTTCTGAATTATTTGAAGAATAACCAATCTGAGTGGCTAGCACATGAAGGAATCAGCTCAGACCATTTATCAAAAGAACTCCTCTAAAGGACCGTATAACATCTTTTCCATTATCTGTAACAATTTACAGCCATTTTACCAGGACAGAACGTTACTTTATGTCTTCATTGTAAAAATCCTGTACATCGTAGCTTATTTAGCACCCCTCCTGGAAAGTGTGAGGAGAAAGGAGGCCTGTGATTGCACTTAATCTTCACCTTCTTGCCTTTAAATTTTGAGCAGTTGTTTTTCACGAACTGATGACATAGGACCAAGCACCTGACCCAAGAAGCAATGTGGAGAAAGCTCATTATTTACTTTGTAGAGCTGATTCACTTAAGGATGCATTTTGGTGTTGTCGAGGTCTTTTATTCTAAGATAGCTATCAACTCTAAAGGCCAAACCTTATTCCTGTCTAATTTGACAAGGATACTGAGAATTAAATACAAAGTGGGAAGAATTGAGAGTATAATGAATTTAAATGTAGACATGCTTGATATGCACATGAGACATCAGATGTAAATGTTGAATAATCAATTAAAATCGGAGTATTAAGCCTACTTAAGAAGTGGCTAGAAAGAAAGGTTGGGAAGCACCAAGCAGAAAGTGATGGTTTGGGTCCTAAGAGTTGATGTAATCACCTAAGGAAAATGTGTGATAGAAGAAAGAAAATGCCTATGGAAAAACCCCAGGAAGCAGACAATGGACGGTGAGATGGGAGAATATTCAGAGAAAAGGAGAAATGCCCTGAAGGAAAGAGGAAGGGTGTCAGACACAGGGAAACATGGGTGAGGGTACCAAAGGCTGTGGCAGCGGGTAGGAGGAGCAGAGAAACACTGACTATCGAATCTGTCGGGGACGAGTTAATTAGCCAAACAAGTCTGAGGAGCAAAGGAGTGAATTCATGAGTCTGTGCTATCAAAAATAGAACAAGCTCAATAACCTGAAATGCTCCCACAAGAAACCTTAAACAAATCTGGCTATAATTTAACATTCTTGAGATGCATGGCTAAACTCAGGGGGGAGGGGAGAAATCAAGTGAAATACCTGAACACCAAACAAGATTCTCCCAAACCACCACAGAAATGTTCACACCACCATCGGATGGCATTAGCTGGTCCTGTGACTTGGAAAAAGGTGTGGGGGAGAGGGCAGCCCAACTTGCTGACCTAGATGAAGACTAGAGACACACAAGGGGAAAAGAACGTGCCGGGTATGGGATGTGGATAGTTGCAACTGAGATGCCCGCATCAACCCAGGGCTCCCACAAGGTGTTCGCTACGTCGAAAGATAGATAGACTGGAAAAAATTCACCCACTAGCACAGGGAGAAGGTGATTTGCCTTTATTTGACTCGTCCTGGGCTCTAAGTGAATAAACAACTAAGTAAGTTCATTTTAAATATCAAAACAATAGGCCTGTGTTGGTATGTGGTTTTCAGAATCTTGTAGCCAAAAATAACATAAAACAGCATAAAATGGGTTTCAGACTTTGGATGCTCCTAGGACTTCTGGGATAAATAAATGAATGACAGGGACTCTGTCACATTTGCACATAAACCCCTCTCCCCCCTACGCACACACACTCTCTCTCTCTTAAAGACAAAATCACAATAAAATTTGTAATAAACGTTAGGAAACAGTTCATTATGTGTAAGACACAGCAGACTTAAAATCGGTAGGATTGGAACTCTGAAAACTTGTGATTATAATAATAAATTTTTTTAAATACAAAATATGTTTAAACCCATAAAGTTACTAGAGAAAGGATTAAAACTCAAAAGGGAAAAAATCGAACACCATTACCAAAAAATAGGAAACAAATAAAAGAACCAAGGAAAACATTCGAAAATTTAATAATATAAATAGAATACATTTTTATTAGAAAACAAAGAGTCTAGATGATACAATTACAAGTCCAATCTCAAAGACATACACAGAATATTGGAAGGAAGGTGGTATATTCAGAATTGCATGATAAGTTGGCTCTCCCTGAAACAGGACTTAGAGAAAAGCAAGAGATGACAATGGTTCAAGTATTGAATGGTCAGAGTTTCAATAGAAATGTAATGGCACACTCCCATTAGGATAATTCCAAGAGGATTTATAGAAAAAGAAATTTCTTTTAATGATGTGAGTAGGGATAGGAATCCAGAAAAAGAAAAAAAGCAGAAATCTAGAACTGGAGGGACTGAAGCTAAAATTAACCTTAGACCCAAAGTGAGTTAGCTTCCAATACTAGTGACAGGAAAATAGTATTTGATGTTTATAATTATAATACTATCCTTAAGTATTCTTATAAAAGCAAAAAATAATTAAAATAAGTTTTTTTGAGAGATTACATATATAAGGGAGGTTGTAAGTTTGTGTCATTTAAAATTCTCAATATCTCTATGAATTCTTCCCAAGGAATCCAAAGAAATAAATACATAACCTCTTTCTTCTTCTCTCAGAACTCCCATCAAGGCTCCCCATTGGCTGGAAACAGAAAAGTATGGGCAAGGAATCCCACAGATAGAAAAAGGTGAATTTTAGTAGCAAAGACACAAGAAAAACCAAGACACACCTAAGACATAGTTCTACCATGGAGCTGCATGCAAATTAAAATCAAAATCCGATGTTTGTCATCTCACTCAACAAACCATCGTGAATAATTGACTTCCCATATAGGTGCAGAGAGAGCGCTGCTGAGGCCAGTTCAAACATCTGGTCCACTCAGCGTTTTAGTCTCTCACTGAAAATTAGTAAGAGAGCATTCTAGAATCATTAAAAACGGAAACTTTATGAACAACTGCTATTTATTTCTTAGTGAAAATTTGATAGTAGCTTGAACAGTTTTATGATTCTAACAACATAAAGGATAGGAGATGGCTAAGAGACAAGAGGAAATTCGAATTGGTTGTCAATATTAGAAAAAGCACAGGATGTGACAAAGCCAGGGAAGGTTGCTACACAGCATCCATCTGCTTGAGCAGAGCAGCTGCTCCTCCTTCTAATGGAGCATGCTTGGCTCAGGAAACTTCACTTCCCTCCTCCCTCCTTCCCATCATGCTTCTCTCCTCTCCCAGCATGCTCCACTCCCTTCCCGGCATGCTCCACTCCTTTCCCAGCATGCTTCATTCCTACAGGTTTTTGAAGTGATCCCTGGATTATCTATCTTGAAACTCCCTACAGAGGTAGTAACCTAGAGGGGCCCTAACATCATTACTTTTGTTTCCAAGTTCTTTGCTGCTAGAAGTAGCACATGGAATTAACTAAGAGCTTAACAAAGTCAGGCTAAATAGGGAAGAATCTAACTTATCCTAAAGTATTGATCTCTCTTTACTCCACTTTTTTTTAACTTTATTCTTTTATCCTCCTACTCTTATCCTTCCTTATTCCCCTAAAATTTTCTAAAACCACTTATTGTCAGTAAAGTTACTAGGTTTGTATTTTACAATTCTTAATTATTGGTTACAACTATGGCAATTTGTCTCCCTTAATTATTTCCATTTCCCTGACTGAATGCTCTTAACCAGGTTCATTACACCTTCATGATCCACCCTTGGTTATGGCTCCTACTTCATCTCTTTTAATTCTTCCCTAGATTTACTCCAGGAGAGTTCTCCCAAATAGATTGAAGAGATCACTGGGAATAGTAAACTAACTAGATTAATGCAGTTAATGACATATATTACTCCGTAATTTTACCCTTAGCACTTTGCACATGCTGCCACCTCTACTAGGAACTCTTCCTTCATTACTTTTCCACTCCAAACTCCATGCCAATGCTCACTTTAGCTCACAGCCATTCCCAAATACTTCTCTTCCCCCTACACTCACAAGGTTGATCTAGGGGCCCTGCCTTTGCACACTCATAAACACATTGTACAATTAGTCTCCATCTCTCTATAGTACCTTGTTTACTTTTCTGTTAACTGATAACCAGATCCTGCCAAGCAAGACAAGCTGTACAAATGGCTAAGTTAATCAATACTTTCAGCTTGATGTAGGCTGCCAATTTGCACAATTGCCTCTTTGCTGGTGTTTCCTAGGTGTTAACAGCACATACTGAACCCTAAAAGTTATTTCATTTTATCTTCTTTGGATTCCCTGAATTGCCTAATTTCATTTCAAAAGCAAACTTTTCAATTGGAATATTTTTCTAATAGTCAATATGTTCCACTTATGATCAGGGAACTCATTTTCTGACTTCATAATAAATGATATAAACAATTATCACAAATAATATTTTTGTAGAAAACATAACTTAGAACAAGATACCAAATGTCTCAGATAACAGGTGTTTACTTTAACAGGTGGCCTTCTGATGACAGAGCTCAAGTTCCTTAAACACTATCAGTTGTTAACAATTTACATACAGACTTCCCTCCTTGTTATCTCTTGTATCCCATCTTCCCTCTCCTCAACATTTGCAAAAATTCACACATAATCCTTACTACACAAACCTGTTTGGCTTTCAATTACAAAGATGCCAACCTAATGGCTTGGGAAAGACACTAATCCTATCCTATTGAAGGAACACAGTCAATAGGAAATAAATCTCCGTCCATCAACATGCTAAAAAATCAGAGGGTTCTTGGGTCACATGTTATATACCTAAGGAATACGCAGGAAATCTTGGGTCACCATGTTATTTACCTAAGGAATACTCAGGAAATTTTGGAAAACTACTCACTTGTATCCTGAAATCAGCTAAAAGACACACATACCTCCCCACCAAAAAATTTAGACATGTTTAGCTACAGAGTTTGAGCTTAATTTCACCACAATTGGCCAAGTGTATCAAAAAGAAGAAGAAACTTCAAATAAGATAGCCCTTTAGAATTTAAATTCAGATCTGAACATAAAAATAGCATGAGCTCTCTAATCAAAATGCAGTGGTGTACAGAGACCAGAAGAATCTTCACGTAATCCCAGAATTAAATGGCAAGCCCCTAATTCACTGAATGAATAATGAACAAAGTAATTTAATCAAATTACCTGCCTCTTAAAGGCTTATCTCAGCTGCTGGAATGGCATGTTGTCTGCTATGTCTTTATCTCCCTCCATTTTTATCTTGTCATCTGTTTAGACCATCATAGTCATTTGCTAATATTTGCAGGATTTGAAGGGCATGAATGTTATTCATGCAGCATCTAAAGCCTCCTATAATCTGGCCTCAATCCATATTGAATTCTCATCCCCCTGTGGTCTTTTTCTTTGTCCCTCCCACATGCTTGGCACACATAGTTTCCAGGTAGTTTCCCCAGCCCAATAGACCACCTCCAGGTGTCAGCTGTCAGAGAACTCTCCTCCCAGTCACTATCACTATACCCATCCCCCCTCCTTTAATTTCCAAATGCACTTAGAATTACAGACAGTGAGGGCGAGAGCACCTTGGCCTCCCTCTGGTGTGTCCAGTGTCTACTTAAAACTGTTCCACTGCCATGTCTCTTGTGGTAATTTTTAAATCATTGGAAACCTAATGGTCTAAGAGGCAGGTAGTCATTCTGGTAAAAGAAGCAGAATGGAGCTTAGGCAGCCCACACACTCACCTCAACAGAACATATTTATAAAACACTGGATCTATTCCATTCTTTCTATTTTACAAATAAAAAAAAGATAAGGCTCATAAATACTAAGAACGTGCCAAAGGTGACATAACTAGTTTAGGAAGACAGATAGAACTTTCCAGAAGCTGATGCCCCCACAATACAGAAGTTCAATATAAGATGCTAGCCTAGTCACTGAACCATGAGTTATAAAAGCCACCTGCATGTGGGTTTATCTGCAAGTCTTTATTAGTCAACAAATAATGAGTGCTTACTATAGGACAAGAATCGTTCTAGGCACTGAGCGCTTAGAGGTGGCCAATACTGTATGATCCCTGCCCTCACAGAACATGCCCTGTCTCAATAGTGGCAGCTAAATAAGGAACAAGCAGATAAATACATAGTTTAAATTTTAATACCCAAGAGAAATGAGCATATCTGTCCACACCAAAAGTTGGACATGAATATTTACAGCAGTATCATAGTATTCCAGAAAAGTGAAAATAACCCAATGTTTACCAGTTGATGAATGGATAAACAAAATGTGCTATATTCATGTGATAGAATATTATTTAGGCACAAAAGAAATCAAATACTGATACATACTACAGCAGGGATGAACCTGGAAAGCATTATGCTAAATGACACACAAGGTCAGGTGTAAAGTCATTCCATTTGTATAAAATTCCCAGAATAGACAAATCCATAGAGACAGAAAGCAGATAACAATTTGCCAGGAACCAGGGGTGGGAATAGGAAGCAGCTGCTGAGAGGTGTGGGGCTTTGAGGGGGGTGATGAGAATATTTTTTACTACAGGGAGTCCATTAAGTTTGTGGACACTCTGTATTTTGGAATTAGATCATGGTGATGTTTGCACAACTTTAGGAATGAAGACTGAATTGTACAGTAAAAAGAGTAAATTTATGGCATATAAATTATATTCAATTACAAAAGAAAAATGTAATCAGAACTCAGAGATGGGAATAAAACAAAGAAGGTAGCAAGTCAAGAATAAAGAAAAACCTAGAAACACAGTGGCCAGAGAAGGCTTCTCTGAAGAGGTGACACCTAATGTGTGAGCAGGACCCAGCTATAAAAGGAGGGAAAAGAGTTCCCAGAATAGATAACAGTTCAGAGTGTTCTAGAAACTCAAGTAGGAGGGAGAATACAAGAAGTTAGAAAGGAAGGAATAGGCAGATAACACAGGACTTGTAGGAAATGGTAAACATCTGGATTTTATCTTAAGTTGGAAACAAACCCTTTAAAATTTTTAGGCAAAGGAGATACATCTGTTCACTCTTAATAAATTTAATTATCATCTACTATCACCAAACACTGTCTGGAACAGGAGGTACAGCCACAAAAAAAAAATCAGACAAATCCTTTTCCTTCACAGAACTGCCACTGCAGTGGAGAGGACAGTCCCCAAGAGAGAGTGACACACAGGGTCTGAGAATGGCGTAAAGAGAAGTGGGCGGCGCGGCACTGTGAGTTGCCATTGAATATGGCGGGATGGGAAGACTCCATACCTAAGTAAAGACCTGGAAAAGGCGAGGAAGCCTGTCAGGAGCATTGGTGAGGAATCTGAGGAGGCCGGGAGGGCAACCGAATATCATGCTCCCGGGAGTACTGAGTAATGCTTTGTGGCAAATGCTGCTCATAGCTCCATCAATATGAAGGCTCAGAATTTGCTGAATTTTACAATGTGGAGGCCATTGGTAAACTGGGACAAAAAGAGTTTTGTTAAAATAATAAAGGGTATCGGTTTAATGAGAGTGGGCTCAAGGAGTAAATGTGAATAATTACTACTTAGAGCACATTTTTGTAAAAAGGAGCAAAGAACTGGGGCAATAGGGAGGTTTGGGTAGGTACAGTGATAAATATGATCCAATGGTGGGGGTGGTGAAGCTGGAGAGAGTGTGCATGCCTGGCATGGATTCCTTAGCAGGAGAGAGAAAATGGACCTCGCGCCCAAGTGGACGGCTGGCCTTGGGCGAAAAGACGAAGAGGCCATTCCGAATAACAGGAGGAACGGAAGGCAGCCACCATGGCACAGACACAGGTCGGTGGACAGAGGAGGCAGTGAAAACCGAGGGGTAAAATCACAGTGTAAAAATAGAGCTCGGGCAGCTTTACGGGCACTGGGGCAACTGTGGAAACAGGAACCTCTGTAGTAAGATTGGTGTGATAATATAAACGCGAGATCGTGGTGACCCAGACTCAGGTGGTAGCAAGGAAAATGAATGTTCACACACTGAGTAAACAAGCATTTACGTTAACTCTCCTGTATCAGTATCAGTCATCTTTCTACATGGGTATTTAATTTATACATTTATTTCTCAAAGAAACTCAAAACGCATTGTATCTTAGAGTAATTAAAGAAAAGAAAATTTTAAGCTCCTATCACATGTATGGCTAGAAAATGACTTTCCAGTAAGTTTCTCTGCTCTGTTTGGGCATTTATCAATTTTATTTCACTGTGATATCCTACACTCTTAAGAAAAACATGCAAATATTTGTAATTATTCTTCCCTTCCTGATAGTTCCGCTGATCCCTGTAATTATAGGGTAGGTGACAGAAATAGTTTCGGAATTTTTCGAGAGATACCCATATATAATTTTAAAAATTCTAGTCAGCTGATGGAGGAGAGATACGAAATTTTCATGAATTTTGAAAGAAGTGTCATCCAAATCAGAATATTCCCATAAAACTGGACACCTCTTATTTCTTATTTTAACTTTATTTATTCTTTTTGTCTCTTTTAAATGGCTAAATGGCCACTTTGCTCTTTTATTTGATCGCCTGATGGGAAACCATCTAACATGCACAAAATATAAGATTCAACCTCATAGTTCCCAGTGAAATTTGAAACATGCTTAGACTTTCTGGTAGAAAATAGGTAATTCCCAGTGAGGGAAAATGTTAGGCTGTAAATAGCTGCCTCTTGTATTAAGCCACAGCCTTTACTATTTGCTCCATTTTCTTTCATAAGATTAACATTTAAAAGCCTCTTTGTCACACACTGAAATCGAATTGTGAAATGTGCTACTGAATAAATAATTTCTTTCTGAATGTTAATTACATAGGCAATTATACTGAAGTATAATTTTGCATAAATACAGTGTTAGGGGTTCTAACAGATGCAAACAACTGCACAAATGCCTCCTCCATTGGAAAGAAAAGAGTTTCTGAGGTGGAAATAAAACATACTGGATAAATATGAAACATTTGATATATCAAATATTAATCTGTATGATTATGGAGCTCATCGCAAGGGTCTGGGGCAACTACACAGTTAAATATTCATGATGACAAAATGTGCAAGCTTTATTTTCTTTATATATTCAAAACAATGACAAAAATATGTATACTGATAGTTAAAAAATCTTAGTCAAAGTTTTAAATAAGATAACTTCCAATATAAGAATCTGAACGTAACATGAATCTGATGCTCAAGGATGTTAGGCACAACCATCGGCTTCTTATTTGATGATGACATGACGATACGGTGATTGTGCTGATGGACTAATTCTCACAAGGCCACCCCACTAACTGGTTACAGACAACAGATTTTTAGTTAAGATTTCCTCCATCAGTTAGAATCACAACTAATTTGTATTTAGGCTTGGTCGCTTGCTGAGATAATAACTAATAAAATAGACAATATCTGAGCACTTACGGTGTGCAAACCCTCTGTCCTGTCCCTTCTAGCTTCACAATAACTCCATGAGGCACCTGGGAAAACCAAGCGTAGGGATTTTTTTGAAACTTAGCCAAATTCATGCCACAACAGCAACACAGGTAGACCCAGGATTCAAATCCAAGTCTGCTGTGCCCACACCACTAAGTCGATTATAATGTAGAGAGAATAGCCTTAGCGTTAGTTTAGAATTTAAAAATCTGTCAGTATTTTCCATCACGGGCCTTAAACTCTCTGCCTTTTTTTTTCTTTTATAAATATGGATTCTGCGTTGGTATTGGGACCAGGTTAAATGTAGTATCCAAATAATTTCTCTCATTTTAGAATAGAAAGTCATTCAAATTATTGCTGCTGTCTTAAAAAGGAACTAGTTGATTGAGATTTTTCAAAATTTTTTTTTAATTTCAGATTAATATAAGGGTACAAATGATTAGGTTACAATGTTTGCACTTGTCAAATAGAGTCCTTGTTCCACATCCACAAGGTGTGCCATATACCCTTACCGGTGTCCATTAGGTGGGAGCACACAAATCCCCCTTCTGCCTCCCCCTCTCCCAACTTAAACTGAATTTGCATGCATTTGATCATCTACTGGTTTCATATCAGTATTGCGTACATTGGATACTTGCTTTTTCATTCTTGTGATACTTTACTAAGAAGAATGTGTTTCAACTCCATCCAGGTTAATACAAAAGATATAAAGCCTCCATCCTTTTCATGGCTGAATAATAGTCCATGGTATACATATACCACAAGTTACTAATCCATTCATGGGTTAATGGGAACTTAGGATGTTTCCACATCTTGGCAATTGCAAATTGAGCTGCAATAAACAGTCCAGTTCAAACGTCTTTATAATAAAATGATTTTTTTTCTTCTGGGTAGATGCCCAGTAATGGGATTGCAGGATTAAATAGGGGGTCTAATTTGAGTTCTTTGAGGTTTCTCCATGCTTCTTTCCATAGAGGCTGCATTAGTTTGCAGTCTTACTAGCGATGTAAAAGTGTTCCCTTCTCTCCACATCCACGCCAGCATCTGCAGCTTTGGGACTTTGTGATGTGGGCTGTTCTCCCTGGGGTTAGGGGATATCCCGGGGTAGCTTTCACTTGGATTTCTCTGATGACTGTAGATGGTGAGCATTTTTTCACATGTTTGTTAGACATCCATCAATTTTCTTCAGAGAAGATTCTGTTCATGTATCTTGCCCAGGGATAGACGGGATTGTTTGCTCTCTTTTTGTTGATTAATGTGATGATTGAGATTTTAAACTTCAGTTTACAAGTCCTTCTTACTCAAAGTGTGGTCTGCAGACCAGAAGTATCAACATCACCTGGGATTGTGCTAGAAATACAGAAATTCAAGCTCCCCCAACCTGCTGACTGAGTCCCTAGTTTGAAAAGTACTAATATAGGGCGGCTCCTGTGGCTCAGCGAGCAGGGCGCCGGCCCCATATACCGAAGGTGGCGGGTTCAAGCCCGGCCTCGGCCGAACTGCAAAACAAAAAAATAGCCGGGCACTGTGGCAGGCGCCTGTAGTCCCAGCTACTCGGGAGGCTGAGGCAAGAGAATCGCTTAAGCCCAAGAGC
>CAUYON010182103.1:0-15855 GCA_963573935.1 Arctocebus calabarensis | reverse complement strand
TACCAAGCCTATTTTTATTTTTATTTATTTTTTTGAGACAGAGCCTCAACTCTCATCCTGAATAGAGTGCTGTGGCATCACAGCTCACAGCAACCTCCAATTCCTGGGCTCAAGCGAGTCTCCTGCCTCTGCCTCCCAAGTAGCTGGGACTATAGGTGCCTGCCACAAGGCCTGGCCATTTTTTGGTTGCAGCCGTCATTGTTGTTTGGCGGGCCCAGGCTGGATTCGAACCCACCAGCTCAGGTGTACGTGGCTGGCGCCTTAGCCCATTGAGCCACAGGCGCCGAGCCAAGCCTAATAGTTTGAATATATGAGATAACTCCAATCTCAAAAACTCACATATACCAGGACTAATATATTCTTTTACTTTTTAAAAGTGATTCAAACTGAAAATTAGGCCACAGATTATTAAATGTTCTAAACCTATTTTTCAGGTATACATAACTAAGTAGCTTTTACAATGGGAAACCTGATTACTCATCAGTCAGTTAATCCTACTGGGAATTGTTCACCCAAGGTGACACGGAGTGTGTCAAACCATCCACATAAATTAAACCTTGCCATTTCTACTGTGGGTTCTATTACTGGGTTGTAAACAGTCACCAGGACCAGTCAAGCGGGACCATCTGCTCAAGAAAGATGTGGCCTTTCCTCATAGTTTTACATCAGGTGTATTTTGGGTTTAAGCAGAGTAGAATTGCAGAATCAGGTTGCTTATTACATATCCAACTTTTTACACATTTATCTGACTTCCAGAAAGGAATCTTAAGTATAAAGAAAATAATTCCTGTGAAAAAGTTTAAGTGCGAGGACGCATTTTGGAACCAGAATCTGACTACAAAATAGTGTTGTTTCTACCTACTGATTAAGAAGAGAACCAGGAAAATCAAGATAAATCTAGTCGTGGTATAAACCCTGCTTGGGTGGGTCTATTCACTGATGGAGGATAGGACAGCAAGGACACAAAGTGACAAGGTCCCAGTCCAGTGCAGATTTGCGGACTTTCCTCCTTTAGACAAGTCTGAATCCTGTTCCATAGGTCCGGTGCAGTTGGCTCAGGTCTGTAATCCTAGCATTCTGGGAGGCTGAGGCAGGGGGATTGCGTGAGCTCACAAGTTTGAGACCAGACTGAGCCAGAGTAAGAACTCATCTCTAAAAGGTATATATATACACATACATACATACATATAGCCTGGGCATTGTGGCGGGCGCCTGTAGTCCCTGGTGCTTGGGAGGCTGAGGCAAGAGAATCACTTGAGCCCAAGAGTATGAGGTTGCTGTGAGCTGTAACACCACGGCAGCACTCTACCAGGGGTGACAAAGTGAGACTCTGTCTAAAAAGAAAAAAAAAATCCTGTTCCATAGTTTTTAATAAAAATGACATAAAATCAATTGATCTCAAGGCCAACACTAAGTGTGAAGTAGTGATGTTTAACTTTGAGAAGCCCTATAGTTTTAGCTGCCTCTCCCCTCTCTCTCTAGGGCTTATGTTTCTATTCAGACAGAGCAACTAGAATTACCATCCCTGCCCCAAGTCTGCAATGAGTTCACTTTCCTCCCTGCCTGCTAAAAAGGTTTTCTTCTTCTCTACCTAACACTCTTAGGATAAGTTGTGAGCTAGCCACTTTGCATGGTGAAGAGTTGGTCAGATTTTGTTCCTTCAAAGGGGTTCCTAAGCGAAAAATACAAAGAAAATCCCAGTAACAACAAAGACCCTGAAGGATATGCAGAAGTAGGTACTTTTTACCCACCTTGCTTGATTTGGCCGTTGTCAGGCTATGAAATGCTACTAGGACACCAAGACAATAAGAGAAGTGTTCTAGTTCAGCAGGGGCTGGATGCGATACAAGGAGAATCAGTTTCGTCAGATTAGCCAGGTGAGTAATGGCAGTGAGGTGAGAACTTTGAGTCAAGAAGAACAGAGGCAATGTTCTCTCAATTTAGTGAGGACGCACCACAAAGCACGAGGCTGAGGTCTCAGAACACGGGGAGCCCACAGGCTGCAGGGTGCTGGGGTGGCAGGATCTCTCTGAGGCTCCAGGCAACAGTGCATGAAAGTGCAGGGCTTAGGGGGAAATCTCAGGCCAGTCACTAGCCAACTATTCTTATTTTTAAATAAATTCTTTTACTAGTTTTAGATTTATAGAAAAGTTACCAAGTTAATGATTCAACCAAGTGCTCAAATACTCAGTACTCAGCTTCCTTTTTAGTAAGATACATTTGTTGACAACTGATAAACAGATACTGATACTTCATTCTGATTTTTTCAGTTTTTACCTAATTGTCTTTTTCTGTCCTAGGATCCCATCCAGGATAGAATGACAATTTAGACATCATGTGTCTTTAGGGTCCTCTTGGGTGTGACAGATTCAGACTTGCTTTGTTTTTGACAATCTGGACTGTTCTGAGACGTGCTGGCTATGTAAGCATGTCCCACAATTTGAGTTGTCTGTTTTCTTCACGGTTGGAATGAGGTGACAGGCTTTCAGTAGGAAGACGCCAGAGGTCAAGTGCATTCTCATCACATTCTACCAAGGGTGCAGGTATCAACATGATGTGTCACTGGTAATGTCAGGCCTCATTGCACGGCTGAGGCTGTGCTCATCACAAAGTGACTCTTTTTAACCCCTTTTCCCAGACAGCACGTGGAAGCACAGCTTGCACTCCAGGACGAGGGGGTTGTGTTTCACCTGCTATGTGGTGGATTTATTTATTTGCCCACATTTATTAATTTATTCCCAAACTTTATTTATATCAGTATGGACTCTTCATAATCATATTTGCTTTCTAAAGGGATTGTAACTTAATGTGAGCCAACTGTTTCTTAATCACATACAAAGCAGCAGATGGAGTAGTGGTGCCAGCACTCTGTAGGTGCCAGCACACAGGAAAAGGGCAGAGAAGCCGTGTGCTGCTGAACATTACCTGTGTAAGGTGTTTAAGTTTGGGTAAACACATATTTAAGTCCCAACTAAGTATTCAGATCCTTGACCAGAAAAAGCAGAATCCTTTCCAAATTACAGACCTCTCTCTGTGCATGAAGACTGTCAGTTGCCATTCAGTTGCCAAATTAAGTGGACACCTTTGTTGCTTTGTCACCCTGATTATGTGACATTCTGAAACTCCTTTTTTTGAGATGCTCCTTGAGCAGCTTCTTCTACTCTTGAGGGTCTCTTTCTTTACCTTTGATTTCTCCTTTCCCGGGACGATTCTATTCCTTCCGGCCGCTCTTCAGAAGCTGCTGTCAGTCTGGGATCCTGCCTCAGTTCTCTTCTCTTCTGTACGCTCGCCTCACTTCATCTACTCCCAAGCACGACATCCATGGCTGCTTATTCCAACTGACAGCTTCACAGGGCCAATGGCATCTGGGGCATGTCTGTGCTTGGCTTTGCAGAGACTAGAGCCCAGGTTACCTCACTGGGCATCTTCGTATCTAGCAAAATGCCTGGTACAGAACTACCACACGTAATGTTTATGGAATGTGGATGTACCTCCACCTTGGTGGACCCCAAACTAGAACCCATCAATGCCCCATTCTGTGTCCACTCATATGCACAAGGGTTTTTGACTTTCTCTCTCTCCTCTCTATGGACAATAAAACTCCAAAAGCTGTCCGGCCTATTTCCCAAGCTGCCTTTGGATTGATCCTCTGTCTCCACCTCTCACTGCAGCTCTCATTATAACAGATGAGTAACTCCTTCCAGTCCTTTCTCCAGGGTCTACTTCCCATCTCTCTGTAGTCTACCTACAATTAAATCCATTAACACCTGCTGCTTCTTCAGACTCACAAAGACAGTCACGGTTGGCCTCACGGACTGCAGTTACTGCCCTGTCCCAGCCCTTGTTCCCAAGGCTAGAACAATGCAAACCATTAATAGTTCCACTTCTCTGATCATAGCCTGGGCTGCCCTTCCTGCCTGAAGCCTTCTTCCCTGTTCTCGGGCCACTCCAAAGGGCACATCTTTTTGGTGCTCAGTGCCCTTAATGAATCGCCCTCCAGTGAACATGTCTATTGGTGCACTTGCCACCCTCTGCTGCAATCATTTGTCTTCAAGTTTGTCTCATCTACTTGACTCATGGGCTCCTTGAGAGAAGTGTCTGAGACTTATGGTGTCACCAGCCTGGGTAACACATGAGTGTATTTATTCTTAATGGGAGACAGATCTATAATATAGCACAGAGAAAACAGGATCCATGACTCCAATGAAATATATTTACATTATTATCTTTGTAGAGGCAAAAAAAAAAAAAAATTAGCTTCAAACAAATTATAAGAGCTTATTTTAAAAAAAACAACACTTGAAGTTATAATAACTATAATCTTTAAAGCTCACTGTTAACTTCAACAAACAAACAAACAAACAAAAACCAAACTGGTCAGGCAGGGCTGGCGTGCTGGCTTACACCTGTCCTGTAATCCTAGCACTCTGGGAGCCCTAGGCAGGTGGATTACTTGAGCTCAGCAGACGTCTGACACATTTATCTTGGTTAAAGATACCCCAAGAATTAAAAAACAACTAATTTGTTCTTTTAAGAGCGTGTCCCCAGGCATGGTGGAGTTTCCTGTTTTCCTAGAGGAGAAGACAGAAGCAGAAAGGCCAGGAGAAGGGAGACGGGGAAGGACAAAGACCCTGGCACGGCAGGCAGTGTTTCCGGTGTGTTTCTGCCTGATGTCCTGCCTGTGGGGTACGTGAGGCTGGACATCGGGAGGCAAGGAATGCATGCTGGAGGGACTCGGCCCTCGCTTGCCCTGCAGTTTGGGGTCCAAAGGACCAGTCACCTGGGAAAGCTGATTCCAGGCAACGAACTGTTGGTCATTTCCAGCCCAGTCCGAGGCTCCTTCCCTCTCTCTCCTCCCCCTCACCAGAATGAGGGCGGGTCTCCTCACCTCCTGCCCAGGATGCATTCCCTGCTCCTGGAAAATGTCAGGTCCCCAAACCAGGCTGTGCCTTGCCGCTGTTTAGTCTTCCCATGGAGGGGAAGATGTTCAGAAATTTAGAATCTCACCAGTTCCCCAAGGACGTCGTATAGGATCTTTCAATATAACTGTGCCCAAATTATCCCCATTGAAAATATAGACTCCATAAAAAAACCTCTGCCCAAAATGCACATGCCTCCTGACCTTCTGCAGCCTGCAGTCTGAGACAGTGTTATTTTGGCGCATCCAGCATTGCTCTGGTGCCCTGTCCCACCCAGAGTGTGAGCTGGAGTGCTGCCCTGTTCCCGCAGAGTTGCCTTTCCTGAACCTTTCACTCGAGGCTGCAGTCCAAGGACTCACAGCATGAATGAGTTCGTGCACCAGGTAAATCTTATGGGAGCAAGTGCTGCCTCGTGTGATCCTCGGAAGAACCTGGAGAATTTTTAAGAGGTAAAGACGCTTAAGTGATAATCGAGACTAGCGGTTATATTAACTTTTGTCATTTTTGGCACCTCAACCCTTTCTCCAAAGGAGCCTCAAGTAAAGTTTTACTGCTCAACCTTCCTTTAGGGAAATAGCATTGCAAAAATGCAAGAGGCTACTCTCACTATCAGTGACAGGGTGATGGGTAACGGGACAAACCCTGTGGTGCCTGCCATCATATGACTGGATAAGGAGAACAACTGAAGTGAAGAAGATGCCCCCCCTGGAAGACTCTTGGATAGAAAGCAGGATTTCAATCTGAGGGAGGTCTTGTGTCACAAGGCAGTTCATGGCCAGGGCCCAGAAAAAGGCTAAGTTAGTGTAAGTAACCAGCATGATCTACAGTATGAAAGGCTTTATGGACATTTCTGAGCAGCCTTCTCCCCTTTCTTGGAGGCAGCTTTGGCAATGACTGGTGCTCTGCCTTCAGGGCTGGCAGCTGAGCCTGTGGCAGGCAGTGGTCACTAGAGCTTTGTTTAAGCCTAGGGTGGGTACGGCCATCTCTGCAGCCCTGCTCCCTCTGGGCTGAGGCCTTCTCCGGTCCAAATCCAAGAGAGGACTTTCAACTCTTCTTCCTATAGGACTGACTCCCAAGGCACAGAAAGACCCAGTTGCTAAATGTAGTTATGGCCCTTGCTGAGCTCTTTCATGGACCTGCAGGCAGGGAGACAGGACAGGGTCTTCTGTGTTTTCCTTTCTTCAGCATGTTCTTTATTGTCACTCTTACATCTTATGAACAGCATCAAGGGTTGAGAAGAGGTCACCAGTGTATGATGACAGGGGTAGGGACTATGCTTCTGATAGGTGAGTGACCTGTGGGGGACAGGAAGGTGAAGAGCCTGGAAGAGCACTGGAGGAGAGGAGAGGAGATGGGATCCAGGGAGCCTCATACTGCAGCACTGTGCACCGTGCCCTACCCATATGCCTGGCCTCCCTCCTGACCAAATCTGACATACTTTAGAAGGTCCATCCTTGTACTACTCTTCTAGAAGTCCCCCAAACATCCCTGCCATCCTCAACCTTGTCTCTTCTGTGAATACCATCAGGGTCCTGGTAGGTCTTCTTCTTCTACCAGAATGCCTGTGGACCAAGATGATGCATTAAATCCTTCTGCGCCCTCCAGAGAGCCAGGTTGCTAAGCACCAGGCTAATGCAGAAGGAGGAACTCCATGTCAAAGTCTTGAGCTACATGAGCTTCCTGAAGGCCCAAGTGCTTCTTGGCACAGATGGCTCTGCAGGCCTCTGAGCCCATCTGAATGGGTACTTCTAGCACAGCCCCTGCCATATTCTCTTGAAGAGATTATTCATCAGCCTCCTCCTCTACAGGGAAAACTTCTGCAGATGCCTACCCATGTTCCCACACTCACCAAAGTGTTATTTCCAGGGCACTGCATGGGCTCTGGACAGGGTAGGAACTCAACAAAGGGTCAAACTCCCAATGAAACTAAATAGAAATTGACTATTTTTGGTTATAGGGAAAAAAGACCCAGTCATGTAATAAGAAGAAATGGGATTTTAAAACAGCAAAGATGAAAATTCCACTGTTAACTGTAACTAAAGTCAGTATTAATGAATAGTGAACTTAGCATTGTAACACAAAATGGGTAACTTTGAATGTGATATTACAGAAAATACTTTATTTTTGTATATTTTTAAAATCAGATTCTTGGAAATAAAAAATTCCCAGATACTACAAAACCTGGATGTGCTCAAAGCTAATTTTCACATGAAATAATAGACGTATAGAGTTAGGATTTCTTATCTAATAACACCATTTATAGTAATTCTACATTTTTTCTATTAAAAAATTAACATTTTTTAGAAAACAAGGTGATTTCAACCAAAGAAAAATGGAAGTTTATAAGTACTACAGAAATGGCCTCCTGTACCCTGCAGGTTTTTTTTTTCTTTTTTTAAGACAGAGTCCCACTATGTCACCCTCGGTAGGATGTGGTGGCATCACACAGCTCACAACAACCTCCAACTCTTGGGCTTAAGCCATTCTCTTGCCTCAGCCTCCCAAGTAGCTGGGACTACAGGTGCCTGCCTCAAGGCCCGGCTATTTTTTGTTGCAGTTGTCATTGTTGTTTTAGGTGGCCCGAGCTGGGTTTGAAACTGCCAGTGTCTGTGTATGTGGCTGGTGCCATAACCACTGTGCTACAGGCGCTGAGCCTACCCTGCAGTTTTTAAGTCTCAGATTTATTGCTTGTTCCTAAAAATAACAGAAAAATGCTGATTGCATACTCCCAGGCATAATATTCTTTTTATCTCATGATTCCAAATACTTTCTATTTCCTTTATTACCAAAAAATTAATGTCATTAAAACCTTATTTAAGGACTAAAAATGAAGGCCAGTGATTGTTGGTTCCTTATTCATACTATTATATTAGTAAACAGAAAAGCACCCAAACACCTCTTATTCCCCCACTGCATCATTACGTCCAACATTAGGGCACCTGATATAAAATCTAGCCTTGCCACTGTGTGAATACTCATTTTTCAATCCTTAATGATCTGTTGGAATTTTCTAGCCATATAAATTATAGATGGATGTTTTAGACTTTCAAAGGATTTTACAGACTGGAGGTCAATTTCTGACTGAAGGGAAGACCCATCTGGGCACTCTTGCCCAGGAATCAGATGGTAGGGGTAAAGCCAGGGCCACGTGTGGTGTGAGCCCTGAGCAGCAGTAAGCCACAGTGATAGCAGAGCAAGGCAAGGGCGCTGGACATGCGTGAGGGCCAGGGAGAAATCATGGGGTGGGGTGGCTGAGTGGCTTTTGACACACCTAGCAGTCAATCTGAAATTGTTTACATTGCTTTCTGTAAGTCCCTTCCCTGTCCACCCCACATGCCAATCAATTCTAGAATGATGTGGCCTAACAGAAACATAATGTCAGCCGCCTACTTTTTTTTTTTAAATTTATTGTTGGGGGATTCATTGAGGGTACAAGAAATCAGGTTACAATGATTGCATTTGTTAGGTAAAGACCCTCTTACAATCATGTCTTGCCCCCAAAAGGTGTGGCACACGCCAAGACCCCACCCCCTTGCTGAGCCGCCTACTTTGAAGGTTTCTAAGAGCTACGTTAAAAAAGCAAAAATAAACGGTGAAGTTAATTTTAATAACATATTTTAGTTGACCCAATATACTCTAAATATTGTCATTTTAACATATACAAAATTACTAAGTACGCCATTTACACTTTGTTTATAGGAAATACTGGGGTCCTGTGTGTATTTTATACTGAAAGACCTCCTCAGTTCAGACCTTCCACATTTTGAGTGCTCAATAGCCACTAGGGGTTCCTGGACTAGAAAGCTCAGCTCTAGTGCTGCCAGGGAGGCCTGTCCTTGTCATCTTAGGTGGCTCATGTCTTCCCCGGGTGAGTCTCTGGGGAGGGACCCTGAGACACTCAATGACTTCCGTGTTGACAGCTTGGTTCATCTAGTTCATCCGTATCCTAACAAATGGGGGATTTACTGCCAGGTACCTACGTCTATGAGCATAAACATATTCTTTTTAGTCAACTCTCTGACTAAAGGCAGGGAAAAAATAATCAGGAAAATGTCTTTTCCTGTAAAAGCTCTGATTTTATGAGTGCCTACAACTACTATCAGGCAGGCCCCACAGAACAAAGGAGGTGAGGAGTTCCTTCCCCCAGTTTTTAAAAGTCAGTCATAAATGAACATGTTCAATTCCAGCAATCTGAACAAACAGAAGATTTCTCAACACAGTCTACTACATTTTCACTTTTTTCTTATTGCTAAGAGATGGGATTTCATCTGTAATGTATCATTTTGAGAATTCGTGGGCACTTATGAGCACTTTCATGCCATAAAATGAAGGAGGTGATGAAGACCCTGCGATAAAAGATCTGTGAAAATACAGATGATCAATCACAGAGTCATTTTCCCTAGCCAGAGAACTCTCCAGAAATGGAAAAGATTAGTCGTTGGTAAAAAAAACTCAAACCCCAAATCACCCCAATAGGCCTCTTACCAAACATTAGTCACCACTTTCCCAGGAATGACATTCTTTGCTCACAGCCTGATAGCTTCAGACAACAGCTCACTGTCCAAACTCATCCAGACAAAATTGATTAGTTTTTTGGTGCGAGGTGCATATAAAATTCTCAAATGAATTACTTGAGAAGTCAGTTTGACATAATATTCCATAAAATCTCTGCTGCTTGGAAGAACTATAAAAAGTTTCATTAACATAGAGCTTCATTCCCTTCCTGCTCTTTGCAACTTCATGGCATGTTTCAGCATTTAGACCTGGGTGATTTATACACAGTGAGCTAATATTACTGCATCTCAGCTGAAGTTGGCCCATCTAACACTGTTATTGGAACTTTTGTACTGTATTTAAATTTTGCAAAAGGTCTACCCAGAGTGTGCATCAGCATCCTACACAGTTACATCTGCACCCACGTGGTTCTCTACAAAGGGATGAGAATGGGCTACACTTACACTGCACTGCTTTTTCTTCTTTCTATATTAGACGTGTGGTCTCTGGAAGCCCAAATTTAGACTAGTGAAGTCTCTGCTCATCTTACAGCACAGTGTGTGCTTTCTAAACGATGGAATCCTGATGCCCACAGGCAGGAGCCTCCCAGCCTTGTAGTTCCTTTCAATCTCCTCTTCCACCATCCATCTCTTCTTAGGGACTGAGGCCTCGGCTATGCCTTGAAATTTTGAAGGCATCAAGTCTCTCAACCCTGCCTTTCTTCCCATCCCATGGACTTCAGTCTAGGGAAAGAGTCCTCTGGGCTCTTGAAAAGCAAAGATGAGAATTCAGAGAGAGCTGCTGAGGGTGTGTTTTACAGGAGCTCAAATCAGGCTCCTGGGGATTTAGGAACCCTAAATGTCATTTGGGGGTCCTGCTACCTACTCAGCTGGGTGGAACTGCAGATAGAATAAGATGGCCTTCTGCCCTTCACTGTCCTGGGTGTGAGGGAGTAGGGTGTGTGTGTATATGGTTGAAATTGTTTGTATATGGTTGAGCCTTGAAAAAGAAATTTTGACCCAAAGGCCCAAGTTAGGAGCATAGAGTTTCCGCAGAGAAAGAAAAATAAATAGAACAAGTTTCAGGGCTATAGAGCAAATGGAATAAGGAAGAACAAATTGTAAAGTACTGAATTGATTTTAAATAAGCAAGGCTTTCTGTTCTTGTAGAAAGGCCTCTGGTATCAGAACAAGAAGAAAGTAAGTCCTGATAAGGACACAGGTTCAGAGAACACCTTTTTAGGGTCAGATGGCTCTGCCAGGTGGACGTCAGTTCTAGTCAAAACTCTGATGTTAACTACTCGGCCATAATTTCCTTGCGGTCTCTTCATAATGAGGATAATAAAACCAGATCTACCTTGAAAAGGCTACTTTGAAGACAACATAGTGTAGCAGAATTCAAAGTGCTTCAAAAACACTTGACATGAATAAGACAGTAAGCAAATCACTGACTTTGTGAATATGCATGTAGCCAATATATCTATTGCCTATCTCAATAGATCTTATCTATGATGTTCTGATGATGTCTGTCTGTTGTTCTTTCCTTTAAAACCTTTCTGTGTATTCCCAGGCTGTTAAACTGTAATTCCAAGAGTATGTGTATCATCTGCAGGATTGGGCCGTGGCGGAGTACTATGTCGTTCCTGAATTTAACCCCAAGTTCCAAGAACTAGACCATCTCTGAACTTCTTACCAGCTTAAAAACTCTACTCTGTGCAATAATAATCTCTAACTAAGTACCCTCATTCTTGCCTTTGGACTTCTGTATTTAGTAGTTTATTTGTATCTTTTGAAGTTCATTTCCCCACCCACAGGATAGCTACATATCTTCCAACATCACTGACAATGGAGTGTAAGGGCCAAGCTGGGTACCTACAGAGCACCAACTGTCTAAGAGCCTGCCTGTGACTCATATCTTGGATTGCCCAGTATTGGGGTGCTGGGGGCTTGGCACCACCACAATTGCAGGATTTGGAAATTCTACCTCAAGGTCAACTCCAAGGGTGTCGATATTGGCTAACTACTTTTACACAAAACAATCCAAGCACTCTGACTCACTTTGGGAATTTGGGAATTCTTAGAATTTTTGATATTGAGACAATGGATAACTTTGGTATTAATAGAGGTGCTGCCAATAAGTTTTATCTATTTAAGCACCTGATCTTTTACATGTTTGCCCAACAATTTCCAAGGCTCCCATGGGTCAGAGTTAGCACTCTTCTGCAAGGAGAAACTGCTCCACAGTGCTAATGGTTTCACACTAGTAGGCAACCAGTGAGAACATCTTGGGTAGAAGCTTTAATTTTGTTTTCACACCTTAGAGAAACTTTATAACACTTGATATTTCACTAGGTGGTAACTTCTTATTGCATTAGCTAATCAAAAGAAATGTAAGTGTAACCAAAATGTTATTTTTGTTTTATACTAAATACTATAAAAACATAATTACTCTTTCTAGCTTTATTTTTTTGATGTTAATATTTAAATAGAACAAATGATCAAAGGAAAGCATCGATGAAAGAAAATGGCACGACTTTATCAAAAAATATATCAAACTTTGGTAAACAGGGATATTAAAAATTCTAATGCCAGGGCGGCACCTGTGGCTCATCGAGTAGGGCGCTGGTCTCGAGGGTGGCGAGTTCAAACCTGGCCTCAGCCAAACTGCAAAACAGAAAAATAGCCGGGCGTTGTGGCGGGCGCCTGTAGTCCCAGCTACTCGGGACGCTGAGGCAAGAGAATCGCCTAAGCCCACGAGTTGGAGGTTGCTGTGAGCTGTGTGATGCCATAGCACTCTACCAAGGGTGATAAAGTGAGACTCTGTCTCTGTCAAAAAAAAAAAAAAAATTCTAATGCTTTCACCAACTGAGAATGCCAGTTCCTAACAAAGCTGCAAATCTGAGCAACAACACATGTGGTTTTTGTGGACACAACATTTAAATGATGTTGTTATATATTAGTTATATTACACAAAGGTCTCACAGGAATGTACCCTGGCTGTTCCTACTTCCTGGGGTTTTCCTATGAACACAAAGAAACCTTTGCTCAGGTGCTCACTGTGCCTCCCCAGCTGCTCCTACCTTCCCACCCTCACCTGTGGCTTCTGCTGTTTTTTTTGATGAGCGTCTCTGATTATCTGCACCAGTTCAATTTACTGAGACACCAGGTCATGGGGCAGGACACAGAAATGTAAGAAGGATTATATGGCTTACTTAAATAAAGCTCATTTAATACCCATCAAAGTCTTGATGTGAGATGACTCATCAGCTGGCCTATTAAAGGCCGGGAGAACACGTCTCCCACCTGCAGTTAACAGTCTTTTCCTAAACTTGCACATCAAGTCAAGGTCTAGGGAAAACACAATTTCTGGGAGAATGAAATCTGACTCTCAGCTGGTAGTGCCCTCAGAGGTGGGCAAAACAACCAGTCTTCCTGTAATGCACGCTCCAGGTTTCCAGGGAGACCCTTCTCCCAGCTCCTCAAACCACACCCCCAAGTGGAAAACAGGGATGTGGCCGCAGTGTGCAGATGGGCTGCATTCCCAGCAGTGCTCATCTGGGCCATGCTCTGTGGGGTCACCACAGCTCTGTTCAGAGCTATAATGGCTTCTGTGTATAAATTATTCGTGGGCCACTGCTGAACAGGAAACAACGGGACAATCATGTTTCTAACCAGCCTCATCCTGTGGTGTCCATGGGCTTCCTCAGACATGGGAACCGTCCCAAGTAGTCTCATTTCCCTCTCGCAGAACCTGATATCCACCAAGAGCTGGCTTTTGCAAATGACATTCACGTGATGTTTGAGGCAGTCTCTGCCCCCCACCTACAAGGTGAGTAAGAATGAGTCCACGGTGGGCCATCCAAAGTTGTGACTTGCCCAAACTATCTTTCATATTGGCTCCTTGTCGGTACTCAAACTCCCTACATTCACATTATCTTTTTCCTTTTCTTAAAACTTTCAGTTAAGATACCAAATGGTAGGCACATGAAGGCAGAAAGAAAAAGTGAGACTCAGAAATTATATTCTTAAAAGTCATCCATACTTTGGTTTGCTTCAGTTAGTGAAACCTCAGTGCAAATTAAGTTTTCCCGCTTGGTTTACCTTAAAGGGCCCGGGGGAACAGAACGCATGGCAGGGAAGCTTGGATGGGAGAAGAGAATGTCAGGAGTTGGGAAATTCCAAAGCCCAGAGCAATATCCAGAAGACAGACCTGAAATTGTACTGCAGAAGGACAGACTGTCGGCTGCTGGGAGATGATGGAGATGGGGGAAGAAAGGGGCACAGAAAGGCCCCCAAATAAAGATTGTCTGCTGTGAGTTTGGCTGGGGCTGGCCTTGGTCTCAGTAAAGCAAGTCTCATGACCTCAGTAGAATACCTGTGAGGCAGTCTGTGTACCTGGGGATTGAGGACAGCCAAGGCTTTCTTACTTTGTGACCTGAGAGCACTCCACAACTGCACTAGGGGCAAAGGGACAGCATGGCACTGACTGGCAGCATCTGCAGGGCTAGGGTACCAAACATGCTGGACTCTGCAGGGTGAGGATGCCACAGCAGCCAGTGAGGCAAGCTGGCCTACAAAACAGCTCAGCAAAGTGTACACTGAGTCAGACGGCAAAGAAAGGACACGTGTGTGTGTGTGTGTGTGGTGTGCACGCAAGGTAGCGGTGGTATAGGAGAGTGTCAGCATCAAGTGCTCCAGTGTATTTTGAGTTCAGGCTGAAAATGATAAATGGTGCACCAACGGGAGATGTGGTCATGCAGACAGAGAGAGCAAAAGGGCCTTCTGCTGGCCGGGAGGGTGAGCAAAACCAAAATCTCTCCAGCATCTGGTGACTCCCTGTACAATACCTGAAATCTCTGGCACATGAGAGAATTCTATTAATATTCTCACCAGATATTTTGTTAATCTAATGATAGATTAAGACTAAAAGAAAATACACAAAAATATAATAGCTGCTTCTTTGGAACGATGACTGTGTTTTTAAAAACTTTTAAATTTGAAATAATTAATAGATTCACAGGAAGGTCTCATAAAATGTACAGTGGAGTCCTGAGCACCCCTCTTCACCCAGCCTTTGCCAATATCAGCAAAACTGTAGTATAGTCAAAACCAGGAAACTGGCTTTGGGGAACAAGCCACAGAGCTTATTCAGATTTTAGGAGTCATACGTGGACTCATTTGTTAATGCAAGTGCACGTGCACAAAGCTGTACGCGATTTTATAGCAGGGGTAGCTACCTGTAACAATCCACCACAATCACGGTATTTAACAGCACCATCATCCAAGGTTCTCATTTTACCCTTACAAAGCCATCTCTTAACCTTCATCACTAACCACTGCGAACCACTAATCTGTTTTCTATTTCTGTAATTATGTTATGTCCATGGAATACTTCGTAGGCATTCTTTTCAAATTGGCCTTTATTCACTTGGCATAAATTCCGTGTGATCCATCCAAGTTGTTGTATGTATCAGTAGTTCATTATTTTTATTGTTGGGTAGTATTCAACCACACAGACATTTAGGTAGCTTCCAGTTTGGGGCTATTACAAATAAAAGTGCTATAAATTGTCATGTATAAGCTGCTGTGACAAAATATATTTTCATTTCTCTGGGATATGTGCCCAGGATTACAATTTCTGGGTCCGTTTTTAGATATGAAAGGAAGTGCCAAACTATTTTCTAGAGTAGCTATATTGCTTTACATTTTCCCTAGCAATACAGAATTGATCCAGTTTCTTCACATCTTTGCCAGCATTTGATATTATCATTATTCTTCGTGTTAGCCATTGTAGTAGGTGTGCAATGATTATCTCATTGTGGTTTTGTTGCTTTTTGTTTTTTTTAAGACAGAGTCTCATGCTGTCACCCTGAGTAGAGTGCTGTGGCGTCATAGCTCACAGCAACCTCAAGCTCTTAGGCTTAAGCGATTCTCTTGCCTCAGCCTCTGTTGCATTTTTCTAATGGCCAATGATGTTTGATGTTTTTTCATGTGCTTATTTGCCATCTGTTTATCTGCTTTAGTGAAATGTCTGTGTGTGTTTTTTCTAATCAGATAGTTTGGGTCTTTAATGCAAAGGTTTGTGAATTCTACACATTTTCTTAAATCACACACACACACTCTCTGTAGATACAAGTCCTTTCTTGGATAGGTGGTTTACAAATATTTACTCCCAGGCTATAATTCCTCTTGGCATCCTCTTAGCAGGTTGTCAACAGAGCAATTGTTTTTCATTTTGCTGAGCTATAATTTATCAAGTTTTCCTTTGATGGATCAAGCTTTTTTTTTTTTTTTTTTGAAAAAGAGCCTCAAGCTGTCACCCTGGATAGAGTGTCGTGGCATCACAGCTCACAGCAACCTCCAATTCCTGGGCTCAAGCGAGCCTCCTGCCTCCGCCTCCCAAGTAGCTGGGACTATAGGTGCCTGCCACAACGCTTGGCCAT
>CAUYON010182101.1:0-11530 GCA_963573935.1 Arctocebus calabarensis | reverse complement strand
ACCACAGACTCCTGGAAGTCATCAGAAAATACAGTAATGTCTAAGGATTTAAAATCAATGTCCACAGTCAGTAGCCTTTGTATATGGCAATAACAGTCAAGATGAAAGGCTAATTAAGGACACAACTCCCTTCACCATAGCTTCAAAGAAAATGAAATATGTAAAAATATACATAACAAAAGAGATGAAGGGCCTCTATAAAGAAAATTATGAAATCTTAAGAAAAGAAATAGCAGAGGACTTTAACAAATGGAAGAACATACCATGCTCCTGGCTGAGAAGAATCAACATTGTCAAAATGTCTGTACTTCCCAAAGCAATCTACAGATTCAATGCCATTCCTATTAAAATATCAATATTGTACTTTCAAGACTTGGAAAAAATGATTCTGCATTTTTTTAGTACTGCTAGATTCAATTTATTAGTATTTTGTTGAGGGTTTTATGTCCCTCATAAACTTTCAACTCTTGAAAGAAGTAGGTCTCTTTTTTTTTTCCTTTTGTACTTTCTTTGCCTGGTTTCTATTTTCTTAAAGATTGTGTAAGCATAATTCCTTCTTTAAAATTGTTTTGGCCATTTGGATTTCTTCTTCTGTGAACAATCTGTACTTTTTGTCTAGTTGCCAATTGCATTGTCTTTTTATCCTTTATCTGCTATGTGGATTGAAAATGTCTTTTCCCAGCCTATCTCCCATATTTTTAATCCATTTAGAAAACAATTACAAAAGCATAATATAGTAGTCAAGTGTGTAACCTCTAGGACTTGATCACAAAGGTTCAGACACCCCTTCTGCTAACTATTAGGGCTATGCCTTTTGGAAAATGACATAATCTCTCTGTCTCCATTTTCTCATTGGCAAAATAGCAACAGTAATGCCTATAAACATATTGCTAGTGAAAAATATAAAAGAGTCATTTGAAAAGACTCAATAAATCATTTGATAAGGCCTCAATATTTATTTGTCACTATTTCTCTATTTTTTGTTATTTTTGTAAACAGAGGATTTAAAACTAACTACAGTCGTATTTGTCAGTCTTTTTTCATATTATGATAATAGAGGATATCTACCAAAAACTGATAACAAACACCTTCTAAATTATAAGAAATCATTCTTCATATAATGATACTATAAAGATTTTCTTCTATTTTTCTTCTAAAAGTGTAAAATTTAGTGTGTTTTAGTTTTTATTTAGGTCATTAATTCACCTATTTTTTGATATATGAGGTATATATCTGTTAGGATATATCCTTGGCTGCTGTAACAAAGATGCCCAGAATCACAGAGACTTAAATAGTTAGAGTTGCCTTGCTTTGTCACATAAAAGTCCAAGTGGGAAGTCTAGGAATGGACTCAACAACCACCATAAACCAAGGTTCCTTTTACTATGCTGCCCTGATATTCTGCATCATGAAATTTTCATCTCAGAATCCAGAGGGCGCTATCTGGCTCCCATTTTTACATCCAAATTCCAGCCAGTGGGAGGAAACAGGAAAGTAGGGGTACATTCTCCCCTTTTAAAGGATGATTGGAAGTTGTCTTACTCTTTTCTTGTAGCCTACCTCACAGCTATGTTCTACCACTTAATTAACTTGTAGCAAGAACACATTCTCTTCCGTGTTCTGGTCCTTTTTTGTAACTATTCGGTCAGGAGACCAGCTCTGGCTGCTGCTCAGGGTAAGTCTACACCCAACTAAAAATTACATTACCCTGTGGAAATATGACAATGGGTAGTCAAAGCAAACCAATTATCTCTAGCACATAATTTAATATTTTTCCATATTAATACTCATCTGTTCAAACATCATTTTGTAGAGATCCATCCATTCTCCAAGTGCTATGAAAATCACTTTTGACACAGAACATCAAGTTTTTATATCTGCTTGGATCTGTTTATGGGCATTCTGTTCAATCCTACCCATGTATATCTCTTTTTACTGGTAAAACACAAAATTGTTATACCTGTCTAATGCATAGTAACTCTGATAAGCAAAGTCTCCCTTACTTGATCTTACTAAGAAGTTTATTATTAGTCTTGACCCTTTTGTTCCATATGAATTTTAGAATTATTATTTGTTCCATGAAATCATCTATTAGAATATTTATTGAAAATACATTGAATTCACAAATTCTTAAAAAAGAACTAATATTTTTAAAATCGTCTGTCTTCCATTCAAAATCAAGATGTGCCTACCCATTTACTCAGACCTTTTATGTCCATCAATAACATTTGGCAATAATTTTCATAAAATACTTGTACAATTTTTTTGATATTTATTCCTACCAAATACTTTGCTCATATTACAAAAGATGTATTTTTCCCTATTAACCTTTTGCTATTGTATAGGATCGCTATTGATTTACAAATATTGATTTTGTATCTGGAACCCTTTTTGAACTCACTTCACAGTGCTACAAGTTTATAAATTCTCTTAAATTTTCTTTGCAGATTAATCCTATCTTTTGGAAAGAATGTTTGTCCCTTTCTGTCAATTCTTAAATCTCTATTTCCTTCCTCTTCATAATGCATTGATGGCCTCCTAAGCCAGCAGTTCTCAACCTATGGGTTGAAACTCCTTTGTAACAATGACAATATATCCTGCATATCAGGTATTTACATTACAATTCATAACAGTAGCAAAATTATAGTTATGAAGTAGCAATGAAATAATTTTAGGGTTGGGGTCACCACAACATGAGGAACTATATTAAAGGGTCATGGCATTAGGAGGCATTAGGAAAGTTGAGAACCACTGTCTAAGCAATGCTGAACAGCAGTGATAAGAGTAGGTACCCTAATCTTGTTTCTGAATTTGCCAGGTGTATCTAAGAATTTATTAAGGTCTCTATTCATCCACCCAGCTTGCCATGTAAATGAGACAGGCAGGGTAACCACTCTGAACCATGAAATGTTAGAAGTTGTGAATTAGGATGGTAGATTAGAAAAACAGAATTGATGGGATCCTGATGATCATAGAGTCACCCAAGTTGATCAAGATTGCCTATCTCTAAAATTAATTTAGATGAGAAAGAAATAAACATTATTTTGTTTAATCCCCTGTTATGTTGAAGTTTTATTAAAAAGAACCTTATGTTAACAGATGTGCAGGTTTGGGAACTTCTATTAGTAGTGTGCTGAATAGCAGAGTCTTCCCATAGCAGCAACTAATTCTAGTTTGCATAGTTCCAACACTTACAGAACCAATAGTATCATAATTTTACTCCCAGAAACACCTTCACTAAACAGCCATAATTTTACTTCCAGAAACACCTTCACTAAACAGCCAGAATTCCCTCCTTAAAGTGCAGGTTTCAGCTCTTTGGAGCCCCCTTTCCCAGCTTTTTGCTTTGTACCTCCATAGTATCTACTTCCTATAGTTTCTACTTCTGTGATAATGTTCTCTTTTTACCTTTTCAGTTACCTAGCTAGCAGCTTAATACCTAGTTAAGTTAGCAACTCTTTAAACTAAATTATTGTTATTAAAATAAGTAGGAAGGACTTCCAGCTTTAGATGGGAGATACAGAAAGCTGGAAAAAACATTGCTCCCACCCTTACAAGAAAGATAGCTTAAAGTAATGACTTTTCCTAACCATGAAAGAACTGAGACCATAACAAAAACAACTAACCCACTATATGGAGACAGAAAGGCTCCCATAGGTAAAAGCAAAATCTGAGCATTTTCTTACCTATAACAGATGCTAGTGAGTGCCATATAAGCTAGTGAGAAGATTCAACTAGAAACTTTTAATGAATCGTGAAGGACAAGAGTGGAGTAGCATGAAGGTGTAAAGTTGTTGGGGAGTGAGAAGGAACATAAATAGGAGAGGTCATGTCCTCTTGCATCATTTTACTCCAGGAACCCCATCTGACTCTTAGAGGGAAGATTGTAAGAATCTTAGTGAAGGTCCCTCCTTAGAAGTGCCTGGGGAAAGGAAATAGCAGCTATTATCAAAACTCCACCCAGACCCCTCAAAATCCCTACTCTACAAGGGAAGGGCAGCAGAATGATAGCTTAAAGCACTGGTGAAAACCCATGACAGCCAAAGAAGACCATAAAAATAAAATGAAAAACAAAGCAACCTCCCTGCCAAAAAAACCCCTCTACCCTCAGGGGAAAGGAACAGAAGTATATGCAAGACCTAGTGTTCTATGCAGAGGCAGGAACACTTTTGGATGCCACACTCCAAAAGATGTGTTCCCAGTATTTGCTTCAGATTAAGACTAAATCAATACATCAAAAACTATTTCCCTTCCCTGATTCCTACCACCATGCTAACAAGTAACATGTAAAAATAACAGTGGAATGCAACTGAGAGAGCTGAAAGAAATTAATTCCCTCTGAGGACCAGAACAAAGAGAAAACACAAATCCAAGTGGGGAGCAACCTTCTATCCTAGCCTAATTGCTGACTGGATTCACACAAACACCACCACCACCCCCAGAAAAAGTCATGTTCATCTCCAACCGTAAAGATATTTACCCCAGTGTCTTCTAATCTATACAACATGTCAAGCTTTCAATAAGAATATTGTGAGATACACAAAATGGCAAGATAAAATATCATCTGAAGAGATAAATTAATCATGAGAACTAAACTCACAGATCACAGAAATTGGGGATTTGAATTAAATTAGAATTTAAAATAAATATGTGTAATACATTAAAAGGCTTTAATGGATGGCAAGGCAGAGGCAAGATGGCCAACTGGAGCCAGCTTTCCACAGAGGCTCCCATCCAGAAGGAGAGTTAAAGGACAGAAGTTTAGCAAGTAAGCTGATGGTTTGGAGCTGAGCAAAGAGAGAAGATTGAAGAACGCACATCAGCCCTCCTGAGGTGAGCTGTGACCCCAAGGAAACAAACAATAGGTACAAAATCTATTGCCAAGCAGATGGGCACCTCCTCCATAAGTACGGCTCACAGTATGCTTTCCACAAACAAGTGAGCAAAGTTCAGATATCCTCCTATTTTATCCCACAGGAGAGACCCTCTAAAACCCGGAACTCCTTCCCCTACTAGTGTGCCATGGCACTCTCCTGCCAGGCATAAAACTGTATGAAACTGTATATATTCTCTACTTACACTTCTGAACATCCAGAACTCCCCTCCACTCTCACTCCAAGGTCTGGAATCCTGTCCCCCATGGAGTCTTGGGCATTTTCTCAAGAGATGTGGACAAGGCATGGGCTGTTGCAAGTCTGTGCTGCTTCTGCAACACAGGTGTAAGGAGAAGATAGTGGACTGAGGGAACCATATGGTAGAGGGAGAGGTGGTGCCCCATGGCACAAAGTAGCAGTGACAGCAGTGGGAACAATAGGGCTCATGCTGCTGGGAATATTTTGGAGAGACACTCCCTGCCTCCCTGGGCAACCAGAGAAAGCTGGGCATCTTCTCCAGTGGCAGCCACTGGTGGAACAGATCAGGGACAGAAATTCAGGCCCCATAAGCAAAGAGTATGCTGAGGCAGTACCTACCTGGGCAGAGAACAGTGGGGATGGAGACTAGAATATGTACTCAGAGACAGCATACTCTAAAGGTGAAGCAGAGTCAGAAGGACTGCTCTAGTGAGCCTAAGAAGTACTCAGCCCCCAGGGGATCATAGCTGAGACAAAAGTAGGCAGAGAGAGGATGGAAATGAGAGCTGAGTGTGAGCTCTAACTGTGCCTGCCCCAACACAGAGTATAGCAGAGACAGATACACCAGCTCTAGGCAGCAGCACAGACCAGGGAAACAAGGAAAGACAGACTCAGGGCTGAGTCACAGTTTCTGTGAACTCAAATAGTGCCTGGTCCACAGGGGAATACAGCCAAGACAGAAACATAAGTTCTGCGAAAATATAAGTGTCAGCAATGTCAGTTGGGGCAGGGCTTGAACTGAGTAAAGTGCCCCAACTTCCATTAAACACCTGAGGTTGTCAGGCCTCAGCTCCTGCTGCTGGATGGTGACAGAGTGCAGCAGCCTGGCTGAGGAGACATAGCTCTCCCTGTGACTAAGGCAGGCACAAACCCCTAGAGCATTTGTTCATTGGAGGGAACTGGGTCACAGCCCTAAGAGGGTTACGAGTGAATAGGTGTGACAGAGGTGCAAAGTGGGAAAGGAGGCATCAAGGGGGCATTTGCTGGGTGGGTCCTTCTGACTCCACAAAGCACCGGAGTGAGTAATACTTGAGCTGCCAGAAGACCCCTGCTATCTAGATGCCAGAGACCTTTTGAACTCTCCCACTAGAGACAGAGTGCTGACTGGGACAATTGATTTGGATTTCTTGAACTAGGCCAATCACCCAAGGACTATCCAAAGTGGTACACTGGACGTGTGGTTGTGGGAAGGTTTGATTTTCCTTTTACATTTTTTGCCCACTGGGGGCAGGGTGATATAATTTCTGGTATTTCTCCACAGCTGAGACTTCAATCCAGAGTAACTAATTCACTAGAGTAGGACATAGACCAGCTGAAAACAATACCGAGCCACTTAGCCCCACCACACCAAGTAGGTCTCCAGTGTCTCAGACTGTAGCTGTACAGGTCCTTAACAAAGCTCCAGGGGAAAAGGTACAGACACTAGTCCTAACTCTTGGGAAAAGGGCTTAATCACTACTCCAGGAGCCCCCAACCCAACTTCACCTTATCTACTCATCTAGTCAAACAGTGTAAAATAAACATGGGGCAGAATCAGTGGGAAAACGTCAGTAACATGAATAACCATAGTAAACCAACTCCCCCAAGGAATGACATGATGGACACAACAGAAGATCCCATTCATAAATAAATGGCTGATACATTAGAGATCTAATGCAGAATTTGGATTGCAAATAAGATTAATAGAATGGAGGTAAAGTTGGAATTAGATTCAAGGAGTATTTCAAAAGTTGTCTCAAGAATTCAATCAATTCAAAGACAAAATCACCAACGATTTTGATTCATTGAGATAAGAAGTTTTAGCCCTTAAAGATCTGAGAAATACAGTAGAATACCTCAGTAATAGAATGGAGCAGGCAGAAGAAAGGATTTCTGACATTGAAGACGAAGAGTTTGAACTCTCCCAAATGATCAAAGAGGAAGATAAGTGAGGAGCAAAAATGGGTCATTCTCTTGGAGAGCTCTAGGATAATTCAAAGAAAACTAATATTTGCCTTATAGGAATTCCTGAAAGCGACAAGGTTACTTTGAAAGGCACAGATGCTCTACTTCATGAGATAAAGAAGGAGAATTTCCAAAACATGCCGAGAGATTCTGAAATTCAAACAGCAGACAGTTTCAGAACCCCAGCACAACTCAACCCAAATAAAACATCTCCTAGACACATTATAATTAACTTCACCAAAGATAAATATGAAGGAGAAAATTCTGAAAGCAGTCAGATGTATGAAAACCATAATCTACAAGGGGGAGAATATTAGAATGGCTATATATCTCTCTGCTGAAACCTTTCAAGCTAGAAGAGGGTGGTCATAAATTTTTAATCTCCTAAAACAAAATGACTTTCAACCCAGGATCCTGTATACAGCTAAACTGAGTTTCATTTATAACTGAGTTTTATTTATGAAGGAGAAATTAAATATTTTAAGGACATTCACATGTTGAAGAAATTTGCCATAACTAAACCAGCCCTCCAGGATATTCTCAGACCTATCCTCCATAACGACCAGTGCAATCCTCCAACACAAAAGTAAACTCACTCAGAAATGTTTGATCAAATTCCAACTTCCACAGTGGTGACAAGACTAAAAATGTCCACTGGACTTTCAAAAAACTGGATACCCAAAATTCTACCAGGCTTATCAATATTTATAATTAATGTGAATGGCTTAAATTGTCCTCTGAAGAGGCACAGTTTGGCTAACTGGATACAAAAACTCAGGCCAGATATCTCCTGCATACAAGAATCTCATCTTGGCTTAAAAGATAGATATAGACTCAAGGTGAAGGGATGGTATTCTATATTTTAGGCAAATGGAAATCACAAAAAGCAGGTGTTGCAGTTTTATTCACAGATGTGATAGGCTTTAAGCCAACAAGAGTAAGGAAAGGTAAGGATGGTCACTTCATATTTGTTAAGGGTAACATTCAACATGATGATATTTCAATTATTAACATTTATGCACTGAATCAGAATGCGCCTTGATTTATAAGAGAGACTAACAGACATGAGCAACGTGATTTCCTCCAGCTCCATGATAGTTGCAGATTTTAACACTACTTTAGCAGTGAAGCATAGATCCTCTAATAAGAAGCTAAGCAAAGAAATTTTAGACTTAAACTTAACCATGCAATAATTGGATTTAACAGACATCTACAAAACATTTCATCCTAACAAAATTGAATACACATTCTTCTCATCAGCCCATGGAACATACTCAAAAGTTGATCACATCTTAGGTCACAAGTCTAATCTCAGCAAATTTAAAAGAATAGAAATTATTCTTTGCATCTTCTCAGACCATTATGGAATAAAAGTTGAACTCCATAACAAGAGGAATCTGCATACTCATAAAAAACATGGAAACTAAATAACCTTATGCTGAATGATAGCTGAGAAATAGATGAGACTAAGAAGGAATTATCAAATTTTTGGAACAAAATGATAATGAAGACATGAATTATCAGAACCTCTGGGATACTGCAAAGGCACTCCTAAGAGGGAAATTTATAGCACTGCAAGCCTTCCCCAAAAGAATGGAAAGAGAAGTTGTTAACAACTTAATGGGACATCTCAAACAACTGGAAAAGGAAGAACATTACAGTCCCAAACCCAACAGAAGAAAAGAAATAACCAAAATTAGAGCAGAATTAAATGAAATTGAAAACAAAAGAATAATGCAACAGATCAATACATGAAAAAGTTGGTTTTTTGAAAGGGGTCAATAAAATAGATAGGCTTGGCGCCTGTGGCTCAATGGGCTAAGGCGCCAGCCACATACACCTGAGCTGGTGGGTTCAAATCCAGCCCGGGCCCACCAAACAACAATGGTGGCTGCAACCAAAAAATGGCCCCACCTTGTGGCAGGTGCCTGTAGTCCCAGCAACTTGGGAGGCAGAGGCAGGAGACTCACTTGAGCCCAGGAATTGGAGGTTGCTGTGAGCTATGATGCCATGGCACTCTATCCACGGTGACAGCTTGAGGCTCTGTCTCAAAAATAAATAAAATAAAAAATAAAATAGATAAATCTTTGGCTAACCTAACCAGGAAAAAAAGAGTAAAATTTCTAATTTCATCAATCAGAAATAGTAAAGATGAAATAACAACAGACCCCTCAGAAATTCAGAAAGTCCTTAATGAATACTACAAGATACTTTACTCTCAGAAATATAAAAATCTGAAAGAAATTGACCAATACTTGGAAGCATGCTGCCTACCAAGACTTAGCCAGAATGAAGTGGAAATGTTGAACAGGCCTATATCAAGTTCTGAAATAGCATCAACTATACAAAATCTCCCCAAAAAGAAAAGCCCAGGACCAGATGGCATCACGTCAGAATTCTACCAAACCTTTAAAGAAGAACTAGTACATATATATATATATATATATATTTTTTTTTTTTTTTTTTTTGAGACAGAGCCTCAAGCTGTCACCCTGGATAGAGGGCCGTGGCATCACAGCTCACAGCAACCTCCAATTCCTGGGCTCAAGCAAGTCTCCTGCCTCTGCTTCCCAAGCAGCTGGGACTACAGGCACCAGTCACGATGCCCAGCCATTTTTGGTTGCAGCCGTCATTGTTGTTTGGTGGTCCCGGGCTGGATTCGAACCCGCCAGCTCACGTGTACATGGCTGGCACCTTAGCCCATTGAGCCTCAGGGGCCGCACCTTTGAGCCACAGGCACCGAGCCACTAGTACCTATATTACTCAACCTTTTCCAAAATATAGAAAAAGAAGAAATACTACCCAACACATTCTATAAAGCAAGCATCACCTTGATCCCCAAACCAGGAAAAGACCTAACAAAAAAAGAAAATTATAGACCAATATCTCTAATGAATATTGATGCTAATATATTTAGCAAGATCCTAGCAAACAGATCCAGCAACACATCAAACAAATTATACACCATGACCAAGTGGGCTTTATCCAGGGTCTCAAGGCTGCTTCAATATACGTAAATCTAGAAATGTAATTCAGCACATAAACAAATTAAATAACAAAGACCATCTGATTCTCTCAATTGATGCAGAAAAAGCTTTTGATGATATCCAGCATCCTTTCATGATCAGAACACTTAAGAAAATTTGTATCAAAGGGACACTTCTTAAACTTATACAGGCCATTGACAGCAAACCCACAACCAATATCATATGGAAAGCAGTTAACTTGAAAGCATTTCCACTCATATCAGGAACCAGGCAAGATTGTCCATGGTCTCCACTGCTTTTCAACATTATAATGAAAGTCTTAGCTATTGCAATTAGGCAAAAAAAACGTGATCAAGGGTATCCACATAGGGTCAGAAGAGATCAAACTTTCACTCTTCACAGATGATATGATTATATATTTGGAAAACACCAGAGATTCTACGACAAAACTCTTAGAAGTGATCAAGGAATACAGCACCTCAGGTTACAAAATCAATGCTCCTAAATCTGTAGCCTTTATATATATCAACAATAGTCAAGCTGAAAAAATAACCAAGGACTTTATTCCATTCACAGTAGTGAAGATGGAAGATGAAATATTTGGGCGTTTACTTAACAAAGGAATGAAAGATCTCTATAAAGATAACTACGAAACTCTAAGAAAAGAAATAGCTGAAGATGTTAACAAAATGGAAAAACATGTCCATACTACCCAAAGCAATATACAACTTTTTTTTATTATTAAATCATACCTGTGTACATTAGTGCAATCAAGGGATACAATGTGCTGGTTTCATAAGCAATTTGAAATATTTTCATCAAACTGTTTAATAGCATCATGGCATTTTCTTAGTTATTGTATTTGTATTCTGCATTTAGTAAGTTTCGCCTGTACCCTTCTAAGATGCACCGTAGGTGTGGCCCCCACCAATTTCCCTCCCTCCACTCAATCTCCCCCCTCACCTCACCATCCTTGCCCCTTTCCCCATATTCTTGTACTATAACTGGTTTATAGCTTTCATATCAAAGCTAGTGGTACATTGAATACTTTTTCTTCCATTCTTGAGATACTTTGCTAAGAAGAATATGTTCCAGCTCCATCCATGTAAACATGAAAGAGGTAAAGTCTCCATATTTCTTTAAGGCTGCATAATATTCCATGGTGTTCATATTTCACAATTTATTGATCCATTCATGGGTCGATAGGGCACTTGGGCTTCTTCCACGACTCAGCAATTATGAACTGGGCTGCAATAAACATTCTGGTACACATCTTTGTTATAATGTGATTTTTGGTCTTCTGGGTATATACCTAGTAAAGGAATTGTAGGATCAAATGGCAGGTCTATTTTTAGATCTCTAAGCATTCTCCAAACATCCTTCCAAAAAGAACGTATTAATGTGCATTCCCACCAGCAGTATAGAAGTGCTCTCTTTTCTCCACATCCACGCCAACATCTCTGGTTT